>JAJOOO010028050.1:0-19642 GCA_029582685.1 Solanum piurae
TATATATATATATATATATATATATAGCATATATATCTTAAATGGATCTGGTGCCTCTTACTGCAAAATCATCAGAGTCCTTCTTTTTCTCTAGAGGCACTTTGTTCTTGATTCGGGATATGTAAAGAAGAAACAACCATCTTCTTTTAGTCCCATGTAGTATCCTAATCATATTTAACACTTCTACTTACATGGATTTGTTGTGAAATAGGATTTAAAATCCTATATCCTTTAGAAATGCTGCTGTATCCCACAAATATTCCAACATCAACTCTTTGATCAAGTTTATCCCTTTTAACGTCAGGAATATAAGAGTAACAGATACAACAAAATACTTTAAGATTGAGCAACTGATGGCTTGGTTCCAATCCATGCTTCATATGAAGTGTTTCCTTCAACTGCTCTCGTCGGCAATTTATTTTCTAGATATACATCGGTATTGACAGCTTCAGCCCATAGCACCTTAGGCTGGCCTTTCTCAAATAGAAGACACCGAGCCATATTCATAATGGACCTATTTTTTCTTTCACTTACACCATTTTTTTGTGGTGTGTAATTGACTTTAAGTTCATGATGAATTATTGCTTTCTAAAGAAAATCTCTGAATTGATTGGAAGTGAACTCGGTCCCATTATCATACCTTAATATTTTTATCAAAGAGCCACATTGGTTTTCAACAATTGCTTTAAACCTTTGAAACGAAACAAATACTTCACATTTATGTTCCAGAAAGTAAACCCAACAAAACCTTGTAAGGTCATCAATGAATAAAAGAAATATTTGTTGCCATTATAAGAAGGAGTGTTCATAGGTCCACACACATCAATGTGTATTAGTTGGAGTTTTTCAGTAGCTCTCCAGGCTTGATTAATAGGAAATGGTGATTGACTTAGCTTCCCAATTTGACAAACCCCGCATACATTAGAGGTTTCATTTATGGAAGGCATATCTGCCACAAGATCCTTATTTTTCATCAATTTTAAAGAATTAAAATTATGTGACCAAGCCTATTATGCCAGACATATGTTTCATCTTGTATACTGACATAAGCTCCAATGTCAGTATGTTTCCAATCAAGAGGGAAGCTTTGGTTGTTCATTTTGACTGAGAGAAATTTTATACCAGTTGGATCCATGATTTCACATGTTTTATCTTTAAATAACATGGCATAATTTTATCAAGCAATTGGCCAACACTGAGAAGACTTTGGCTAATTTCAGGAACAAATAATACATCAGATATAATCTTAATACCTGAGGGAGTTTGAACAGCAACAACTCATTTGCCCTTTGCCTCTACAAGTATGAATTTGGAGAAATAATATTTGTCTAGCCATTCAAAAATGTTCAGGTTAGTTGTCATGTGATGTATGAATCCACTATCAACAAGCCACACATCATGATATTGAGCTGCTATATTGTATTCTCCAGCAATAAAAACAGCAAACAACTTCTTTAAGATCTTCAACATTTCAGTAACTTGAGTTGGCTGGTTTTGATTTTTTTTGCACACCTTATCCACATGACAAAACTATTTTTACAACTTGCATTGAACTCCAGGTCTGTAGCAACAAAACTTGTTTGTATGACTGGTCCTTTTAGAATAGGGATAAGGTGGATACTTGGATCTTCTATATGTCCCTCGGTTGTTATATTGCTCCTTCTTCTCCTTACCATGTCTTCCATTTTGTTTCCTTTTTTATTCACCATCAAACTGAGATTTAGATCTTTGAACAACCACAAGAGCGATTTCACTTATACTCTCTTCCTCTCTAAAAGCTTTTCTTTTCTCCATAGCTAGATGAGTGTTGGATAGTTCATTCAATGTGACACGAGACATATCCCTAGTATCTTCAATCGAGGAGATTTTTGCTTCAAACATTTCTGGACGTGTCACCATCACCTTCTCAACAATCTTTTGCTCTTCTACTCCCCCCCCCCTTAACAATCTGATCTGATTGACTATTTTCATGATTCTATCAATATAATCTTTCACCTTTTTGGTTTCTTTAGTTCTTAACATCTCAAATTCTTTTCTTAGAATCAATATTTGCATTTGCCTCGTCTTATCACTCCCTTGGCATTCTTTCTTCAGCATATCCCAAGCTTCTTTGGCAGATTCACATGTCATGATCCTGGTAAAAATTTAATATGAGACAACTCCGTGAATGAAAGACAGGGCTTTTGGACCTTTTGTGATCTCTTCTTCATGCCTTCTAATCTGCTGAAGAGTTGGGTGTGCTCTCAAAGGTTCTGGAGCACTGTCTTCCTCAACATACTTTCATAATCCAAGACCCTTCAAGTATGTTTTCATCTTCACTGCCCAAACATGGTAGTTCTCTCTCTCATAACAGTCCCTGAAAATCAATTTAACTCTGATACTAACTGAAGGAGAGACAGAGAAGACAAATATGATAATGGAGAGATAATTTGGAGAAAGGGAGCAGATCATTTCATTCGGCAAAAGCTTTCTACATATATAGATACATAAAGTGGTGTCAAATCCCCTAAATCCTAGAAATTGACTCCCTGTTTTGTGCTTAAATCAAGCTCCACCACATATTACAATATCTTCTACAATCTAGAACTTTGTATTAAAATTAATTCAAAAGTTATAACAAAAATATCAAGACAAAAGTACTTACATGACAACACTTAGCATCACATACAAAAATAGCAACCTTCATCACTCACCTAGAAGAAACAGGGAAGCATATTGTACAACAATGTCGAGGATTACCTCTCTCGGTTGTTGTTGTTGCTGGACTTCTTGGAAAAATGGACCCAACATAAGATAATTGGAAGAAGGTTGAGGAAAATCTTAACTCATTCTTTGGTACTGTATCCGAACAGTGCCAGTCAATTCTTTCTTTGAGCTATAAATACTTTACCCAATATTTGAAGGCTTGTTTTATCTATGTTGGAAGTTTTCTTGAATATATGAAGATTAATGTTTCCAAGTTAATTAGGCTATGGATTTCTCAGAAAATTCGTAAAGGCAAGAATCAATAAAAGGTCAGAAGTGGTGGCAGAGGAGTATCTAGAAGAGTTGATTGATCAAAGTCTAATTATGATCGATAAACAAAGGGCTAATAGAAGGATGAAAACATGCATAATTCACAATTTTCTTCGCCAACTCCTAAGTGAAGCTTATACTGAATATGTTGTGCATATCATGAATAGGAATGTCACCGTGACTTTAGAAGCCATAGATGATCAATGATGAGTGATCTTTCCATTGGAAATTCAAGAGAAGCAAGTTTATCCTACAAGGAATAGAAGTGGTATTACAAGTATAACCCTCACCTTTATTTCACCACAATTAATTTATTTAGAAGGCATAGCTTTGGTATCACAAGTTCGATTTTTTCACAGTTCAAGTTGATGAAGGTGTTGGATGTATTATCAATTGAATACGGTTTCTCTTGTGTAATACCTCAACTTGAACATTTGAAATATGTTGCTGCAAGATTTAAGGGAGTTGTTTCACTAGTTAAATTGAGAAATATTGCAAGGGCTAAAGAGGCAAAGTTGAAGCACCCACTAGATATCTGGACATCAATAGAGATAAGACATCTGGATATTGAATGGCCTTGCAGCAGAACAACCTTTGTTTCTCAATAACTTGCAAACACTTTATCTCGATAACTCCCCCTTTGTTATGGAAATCTTAAGAAGAACTCCCAATCTAGAAAAAGCTAAAGATTTTAGATGATTCTGGGCATCCTGACTTGCTTGCAATTATTGATTCTCTAATTCTTCTGGTGGAGCTGGAGACACTAGACATAAAGCTGGTACACTAGACTTTCTTGATGACGTTCTTGATTTAATTTTGTCAATCATCTTCTAGATGAGTTGGAGTCAATAAACATAGTAACAGAAACTACCATTGACCGGATGATTTTCTCTGGGGATAATGTCCCTCCTAATCTTAAGCAACTGAAATTATCATATACTTGTATACCATGGGAATATATGAAATTTCTGGCTAATTTACCGAATCCTGAGGTGCTCAAAATGCATTATGCATTCAAGGGAACAATTTGGAAACTAGATAATGATGTTGTGTTTCACAAATTAGAATACCTACAAAAATTATCCGGAGATCTGCAAAGGTGGGAAGCATGTAGTGATAATTTTCCTATGCTTGAGAAACTAATACTTCATCGGTTGTATGATCTGGAGGAGATTCCTAAGAGTATTGGAGAAATAATGACACTAAAATAAAATGTCATCTAGTCTAAAATGCGAATGAATCATACAATTAATATGTTGCCTATGCCTAACTATAATTTTGGTTGATGAAATATCTGTTGAGATCTCCATATGGTTTTATCCTATTAAGTATCTTTTCTATCAACATGCTTTATTCATTTATTTATAAATTTTTCTGCTATCGAATTGAATCACCATAAAAGGTAAAAAACACTAAACGATAGATATGATAAATATCATCTGCCAAAATCCTTATAAACTTGGACCTATATATAATAAATATCAAAAGAACAGTTTCGTGATAGAATTGTAAGCAATATATATTAGTAAGTGATAAAGCACTCTTTGAAAAAATTGTATGTAAATGACAGGTACAAACTCACTCTCAAAGGAAACTATTGTATTACATTAAGATACTTAGATTTGCTAGGTGAATAGAAAAGGCTTCCTATTGTTGAGCTAGTATGAAATGCAGTGTCCCAGCCAAACCACAGAGTCATTGTATGGCTTTCGGCACAGAATGGGCTCCTTACTAGTGAAAGAATGCATAGAATGAATATACCAATTGATGATGACACTTGTTGCTTATGTGATAAACATTTACAGGATACAACTAATTAACCATTTATTCTGTCATTGTTACTGGATCAAAAAAGGTATTGAAGCATAGACAGGCATCATAGTGCATTCCGGGGAACTGGAAACACTTTAAAGGAATACATGTATAGCTGACTGAAGCATTATATATGTTAACTGCCTCAAAGAGAGAACATAGCAGTAAAGAACTCATGTATAGGTTACATAATTAATAGGATCATGTTTTCTTTTCTTTAGTTGAGGCCTGATCCTTGTGGACGTTGGGTTTTGGGTCTTTTTCTCTTCCTATGTGAATAAATAAAATTTCAAGGTTTTGGGTCTCTTTCGTTTCCTTTATGGATAAATTTAAGCCCAATTTGGATTAGCCTACTTTTCTCATAAGTTCAATATTATGGTGCATATGTAAGACTTTCTTTTAGTTCTTATTTTGAAGAATCACAAGAGTTTGGATCAGCAGCCAGAGAGAAAGTGAGAGTGCAGATTTTCTCACGAGCCCTAGCATCCAATTTCAAATTGCGATTCCTGCTTCATTTCTTGTTTGATTGAGTTGATTTTTGGACAGCTTGTTTCTTTCAACTTAATCATTGATTGGGAACTAAGATAGGGTGATTTGGAGTCCTGGTAGTTTCATAATGGGTGATTTCACTCATTTTATTTCTCTAGTTTTTGGTGCTATCTTGTAGTTGGTTTGCACATTGTTTGAAACTTTGTTGGTGGTCATTTTGGAGAACACTTTTGTAACTCTTGTTGGTTTTAGTGGAGCTTTGGCCTTGTGGTTTTTACTCTTCACAACGAAGAGGTTTTCCACATTAAATTTGGTGTCGTGTGTTGAGTTATTTTGCTTGCTTGGTTGATTTGTTTACTGCCCCAAGTAGTGTTTTGCTTGCATTATATTGTCTTCTCTTAGTTCAAATAGAAAGGTAAAGTTTGGACTTTTCTTCCACTATTGCCCTGTCGTGCACATTTATTTTGTGCTTGCCTTTCCCAACAAAGTGGTATTGATAACGCTCAACTACACTTCATCCAACTCTAAGTGTAGATGGTCGCTAAAAAGTATGAACCCAACTAAGAGTTGGGGTCGATCCCACAGGGAGTTATACGGTAGAGAATTCAATTAAGAAGTAAAAACGTGGCTAATCGTTTGTAGAAGTAAAGGTTTCTCGACATTAAAATAAATCGCAACGTTTCGACGATTAATATCAAATGGGGGGGGGGGTTTGGTAGCCGATTTAAGACAAAGATTACTTAACATGGGAAGTTAACAAATAGAGATTGGACCTTAGGAGTGTGATTAATCGAATGATAAATTCACGTAATGGGTGATTTCTAGTGACTTAAAGTTGTTGAATCTCAATGGCTAGTCTAGGTTTTGAGTACAATATCCATTTTTCAATCAACTACTGCGCTACAAGTGAGTTCTCTCGAACATCAACAAGCATAACACAACCAAACAACCCAATGCCTTAATTAACCCACTCTTTCAAGTTGGATTCGTAAAGACGCAATAAAACCCACTTTCTCAAGCTAGATTTAAAAGACAATCAATACAACTATCAATCAATCATTCTACTCTATTACCTCTTTCTCAAGCAAGCATAAAGAACTAAGCTAGAATTCAATTTGCAACATCAATTCCACAATTAAAACATAAACAATTAATTAAACTCACTTCAAAACAACATTCAAATCAGCAACTAACAACACCCATTAGCTAATTAATGCATTCAACTACATGATCACACACCTAAAATAAGGAGTTTTAGCTAAGCATAGTGAAAAACAAGAAATCGTTACCAACAAAGTTTTCCATCTGATTTGCTAATGATCTGCAATCCTTAAATGTTGAAATCCAAGCTAAACTTACAATCTCCGAATCTAAATCCCAAAAACTACTAAAAAGGTAAAGACAATGTTCTAGAATGTGTAAACTCTCAAAAACCCAGAAGTAAACAGTGTGGGAAATCTCTCTTCTCTTTCAAAAATTGTATTTATACGTTCGAAAAATTTTAGTACTGAGTCAACTCGGCGAAGTAAGTCATGATCGCCGACTAGTTTCGCGATCCGCCGAGTTGATTCTCTTCTCGCCTTTTGGCTTGGCTTCTTCATCAAGTTATTCTGGAAATTTTGGCGAGCTTGATCAATATCGCCGATCGATTCGGCGTGTTTCCAAATTACTGATTTGCTTGCCAAGTTGGTTTTGTCCATGGGCTGTTTTGCTGGAGCTTTAGGCGAGCTGGAGGCCCACTCTGCGAGTCGCCGAGTAGGTTTTGCGAGCTCCAGCTTCTCTTTTCTTTAACTTTTTCAACTTTTTCGTTCCTTTTTGCAACATAATGTCCTTTCCTCACTCTGAAAGATTCATTGTTGCATATCAACATATTAACATAAGTTATGAGCGTAAAACAGGCATTGAAGACAATAAATCCTTAAATAATAAACCCTAAATCAGTCAAAATCCCCGACTCATCAACACCACTAACTTAAACTTTTAATTGCCCTCAAGTAAAACACAAGATTAATCAGTCCAACATGGATGTCTACAAAGAGCGCTACTTGAGATTCAACATGAATGCACACGAGGTTCAATCTACACATGTAATCTTCAATTGTGCACTAAAAGTTTAAACAATGACTAGCCATCATCAAATAGAGTTCAAGCTCACAATTCTCACTTCAAATGCAAATTCATTCTCAACAAGAGTATTTGAAGGCCCTCACACAAAGAATGATTCCCTGCTATCACAAAGCCAATCAAATATTTCAATTTAAGGAACCAAAATCAACTCTCAGATTCTCAATAAGAAAAACATGCACGATTTTACCCATAGGCTTGCCTGTATTTTCCAACTAACACATCATTCGGTTCATGTAGGATCAAAAAGGTCTTTCAAGGCTTGTAACTGAGCTAAGGGTAAATGTATGATCATATTGGCTTAGTGACTTCTACCTTCATGAAGAATGGCTCAAATTTCACTTCTTTCCCTTTTCTTTCATTCTTTTCATCTTCACAACCCATCTTTGGCATATTCAAAGCACACAAAGCTCATCGGACACCCCTTTTCCTTCCACACTGCATAGTTAACACCAATATTTTCATTTCTTTTCTTTTGTTACATTTTTTTATATGGAGGTGTTCCATCTTTTTCATCCTTTTCTTTAACACAAGTCTCCAAAGGATGGATTTCATGAGCTTCATGCTCGATTTCTTTCCTCATTCTTACCAGACCCCCAACTTAGACCTTTGTCCTAAGTTGGCTATTCAAACAAGCCCATACTTTCTGAAAGTTTTAGGTGGGAAGGACAAGGCCATTTGTGAGCATGTTTCATCCAAAGCAAAGGTTAGGCTCAAATGGTGCAAAGCTAGGTTCACACACTCATAAGGCAGTCACACAAAAAAGTATAGCAATTTGTTTCACTCTCAAGGATTTATGCCCAAGATCATTTCCATTATTCACCAAAATAGTCAATCGGACCAATTGAGTAAGTTCTAGATCACCATGCACATATTTCAAGTAAAACTCACCACACAAAGCATTTAAAACAATCATCGATTATTACTCTACAAGTTAAGCTCGCGTGCAACTATCATTGCAAAAACTCACCTCGACAAATCGGCTAGTCACAATGAGATGCTAAGAGTTCACATAAGAATTATGCAACTCAAATTTCATCATTGGACTAGCACAACATATTGTTCATCAAGAGCACTATTCAAGTCATCGGTATTGGTCACAACCAACACTTAAAAGTACAAGAGAACATCCAAAACATTCACAAATCAAGTGATCATGTGGTGGATCAATAAGATTTAAAACCCACATTCACAATTTAAGCCATAACGAACGAAAACATTTGTTCACAAATAGTTACACCAAAATAGTAAAAACAAACAAAAATCCAAAACAAAATAAAATACAACCCAAGGGGTAGGTAGGTATCAAGATACCTTCCCCCCACCAAAAAGAACTAAATAGTGTCCACAATGTATAAGAAAATAAATGTCTGAAACATAAGTAAAGATGCAAGAGAGTCATGATCCCTCTGTTTGGCCAAGCATGTCGTGAACTCTATGTAGTTGTTGTGGCCTCAATCAGGTAACCAGTGCTCGGCTAATCTCATACTTTGAAAGGCTGCACAATGATCTCCTTCGTGGGATGAAACCTATTCGAGCCAATCATGGACGTGTCATGCAAAGAAGCCTCCATCACCATCTGGACTATGGCACCCTCCAAGCCCTCGAGACTATCCTACACTATCTCATCATGAGCCTGTAGCTCAACTTCATCTGTCTCCTCTGCATCGGTCTCCCCATCATCCTCAACTACAGCTACGTCTCCGGTCACAAGATCCAGATGAATATCAGAAATAATAGGAATATTAGAACTGGGCCCCTCAGGAATATCAATTCCACCCCATAGCATAGAGATGTCCGTGGACTTCGTCTCATCCACATCACATCGAAGTCCAAAAATATGAGCTCTTAAGGCTGTCAAATCAGTGGCTTGTCTGTCATTCCACTCATATGCCTCTACCCTAGCAATTACGGCGTCTAATGCTTGGCCATGGACCATGATCAACTACACTTCATCCAATTCTAAGTGTAGGCGGTCGCTAACAAGAATAAACCCAACTAAGAGTTAGGGTCGATCCCACAGGGAGTGATACGGTAGATAATTTAATTAAGAAGTAAAAGCATGTCCTAATTGTTTGTATATATAAAGGTTTGGCAACATTAAAATCACAATGTTTCGACGACTAATATCAAATGGTGGGGGTAGCTAATTTAGGACAAAGATTACTTTGCAGGGGAAGTAAACAAATACAGATTGGACCTTAGTAGTGTGACCAATCGAATGCTAAATTCACGTAATGGGTAATTACTAGTTGCTTTGTTGAATCTCAATGGGTAGGGTAGGTTTTGAGTACAATAGCCATTTTTCAATCAATTACTGCGCTTCAAGTGAGTTCTCTCGAACCTCGACAAACATAACACAACCAAACAACCCAATACCTTAATTAACCCACTCTTCAAGCTGGGTTAGTAAAGACGCAATCAGACCCACTTTCTCAAGCTATATTTTAAAGACGCAATCAATACAACTTTCAAACAATCATTCTACTCTATAGACTTTTTCTCAAACAAGCATAGAGAACTAAGCTAGAATTGAATTTGCAACTTTAATTCCTCAATTAAAACATAAACAATTAATTGAACCCACTTCAAGACAACATTAAAATCAGCAATTAATAACACTCATTAGCTAATTAATGCATTCGACTTCATGAGCACACCCCTAAGATAAAGGGTTTTAGCTAAGCATAGTGAAAATCAAGAAATCGTTGCAAACAAAGTTTTCCATTTGATTTGCTAATGATCTGCAATCCTCAAATGTTGAAATCTAAGCTACACATACAATATCCGAATCTAAATCCCTAAAACTACTAAAAATGTAAAGACAATGTTCTAGAATGTGTAAACTCTAAAAACCCCAGAAGTAAACAATGTGGGAACTCTCTCTCTTCTTTCAAAAGTTGTATTTAGACATTCACAAAATTTCTATATGGAGTCAATTCGGTGAAGTAAGTTGCGATCGCCAGACCCGTTCAGGGATGCACCGAGTTTCTCCTCTTCTGGACTTTTGGCTTGGCTTCTTCACCAAATTATTCTGGAACTTTTGGCGAACTTGATTACTATCACCGATCGATTTGGGGTGTCGCCGAATTACCCATTTGCTTGCTAATTTGGTTATGTCCATGGGCTGTTTTACTGGAACTTTAGGCAAGCTGGAGGCCCACTCTGCGAGTCGCCAAGTGGTTTTTGTTAGCTCCAGCTTCTTTTTTCTTCAACTTTTTCTATTTTTTTGTTCTTTTTTGCAACATAATGTCCTTTCCCCACTCTGAAACCTTCATTGTTGCATATTAACATTTTAACATCCGTAATGAGCGTAAAACAAGCATTGAAGATACTAAATCCTTGAGTAATAAATCCTAAATGAATCGAAATTCCCGACTAATCAGGTATCAGAGCTCAAGGTTGTCTGTTGATTGTCTTTTTGAATGACAGAGTCAAATATGACCAAGATGGTTTGTTTGAATTGTAGTAATTATCATACTTGGAAAGGCAAGATGAAATATATTTTATTTTTCAAGACAATGCATTTACCTATTTTTGCTTGCAATAAACATCAGTTTATGGCGGATGAGGAAAGGGAATTTGAGCACTTGTAAGTTTGTAGCTATACCAGACAATGAGTTGAAGATAATGTTAGAAGTTACATTGTGAATGTGACACATGCTAGAAGTTTGTGAGACAAACTCGAGACACTTATAATATATTGTTTTTGCTGAACCAATTCATGAACATCAGGTATAAAGAGGGCACTCTTATTTATGATCATATTATTGATTTTCAGGGTGTTTTTGACATGCTGTCCGGAATGGATGAAAATTTGATAAAGAAATATAGGGACTATGGCTTCTTAATACTTTTCCAGACACTTTTGAAACTCTTCGAGTTTCTTTTACTAATTCTGCTCCCAGTGGTGTTGTGACCATGTAATATGCTAGGAGTGGAGTCTTGAATGAAGAGAGCTCATCTTCTTCAATTTGACACTCCAATGTTTTGGTTATTGAAGACAGAGGGAGAAGCAAGTTCAAAGGTCAGAATGATAGAGATAAAAGTAGAGGAAACTCAATGTCTAGATTCAAGAATCTTACATGTGACTATTGGCACAAGAATAGGCATATCAAGAAATATTGTTTTGGGTACAAGAGAGATATGAAACAACAAAAGAGAGAAGACGATAATGAAAATCGTGTTGTTGTTGTTGCTAACGATGACCTTCTTGTTTCTTGTGATGAAAAAGTTGTTAATCTTGTTCCTGATTAGTCTAGTTGGTTTGTGGATTCTGGTGGTACTTCTCAAGTCACTCCCAGAAAGGAAGTAATTTCTTCTTATACTTCAGGTTACTTTGTGATTTTTAAAATAGGCAATAATCATGAGGTTGCATTTCTTGGTATTGGGACAATTTGTTTGGAAAGTAACAATAGCTCCAAACTAGTTCTTAATAATGTCAAGGATGCTCTAGATGTTTTCTTGAATTTGATTTTTGTGTGATACCTTGATGATGAGAGTTCTGTTAATACCCTTGGTGCTGGGCAGTGGAAGCTTACTAGAGATTCGATGGTTGTAGCCAGAGGTGACAAGTTGTCTAACTTGTTCATTTTTAAGGGCTCAATTTTTAGAGGCTTAGTAAATTTGGTGGAGAATGATACTTCATCAGAGTTATGGAATAGAAGACTGAGTCATATGAGCGAGAAGAGAATGGACCATTTGGTTAAGAAGAATTTGCTTTCTTGTGTGAAACAAGCAAAGTTGAACAAATGTGTTCATTGCTTAGCCAGTAAACAGAAAAGAGTTTCTTTTCAGATTCATCCACCTTCGAGAAAGCTTGATTTTCTAGAGTTGGTACATTCTGATTTATATGGTGCTTTTAAGGTAAAGTCTCATGGTGTGTACTTTACTTTGTGACTTTTATTGATGATCATTCTAAAAAAATCTTGGTATTCTCTTTGAAGTCCAAAGATCAGGTACTTGATGTGTTCGAGAATTTTCATACCTTGGTTGAGAGAGGCACATGAAAGAAATTGAAATGCATCCATTCTGATAATGGTGGTGAGTAGATTGGTCCTTTTGATAGATATTGTAGAGAGCAGGGTATTCTGCATCAAAAAACTCCTCCAAAGACTCCTCAGCTAAATGGCTTAGCGGAGAGGATGAACAGAACTCTTGTTGAGAAGGTTAGATGTATGCTTTTAGATGCTAAGCTACTAATAACGCTCAACTACACCTCTTAATTATAATTCAAAGTGTAGGCGGTTGCTAGCAAATATAAACCCAACGATGAATTTGGCTCGATCCTACAAGGATTGATACGGAAAAGAATTCAAGTACGAAGTATAGAAGTGCTCTAATTTCTTGTAAAACAGAACTAAATAACACGTAACATAATTTAAATCAATAGGTTTCAATGATCGATATCAAGAAAGTTTGGTATCCAATTGTTAATGAAACAAATAGTACGGAGTTTGAACAAGTATAAAGAGGACCTTAGGAGTGTATGAGCAATCGAATACTAATAGTCATTTTTCAATCGGCTATTATTCTTCAAGTGAGTTCCTTCGAACATCAACAACATTAATAATACAAAACAACCCAATTCCTTAACTTACCCCACTTTATCAAGTTGGGTTGTAAAGATATAAGTCAATACATTTATCAATCATTTATTATACTCTACGCAACTTTCACAAGCAAGCATCGAGAGATTATTCTAGAACCAAATTTGAAATTTCAGTTAAATAAGTGAAAACACAAATAAACAACTGAACCTATTTCAAAACAACATTAAATATAGTAATTAACAATACCCATAAGCTAATTTATGCATTCGATTACATAGTCACACCCCTAAGGAAAGGGGGATTAGCCAAACATAACGAAAAAAAAAGAAATAGTTAGCAAAATTATGTTCCATTCGAATGATCAAAATCTGCAATGCTCAATGCCAAAATAACGCCTCAAAACCCTCTCCAAGAATGTTCCATAATGTCAAAGTATGTAAAAAATATGTAAAAACTGTGTAACCGATTTTTATCTTTTCAAAACTCAATTTATACGTTTCCAAAAACTTCCCAAAATTTTAATACACATTCCAAACAACAAAATTAGTCGGGATCTCCAAACAACTCGGTGATCCGTTGATTACTACGCATTATCACCTTTTCGCTTGAATCCTGCATCTTGTTGTTTTGTTCATTTAGGTGTGTTGGGTCGAGCTCGCCGTTCCATTTGGCGCATCGCCAAAGTGCATATTTCATCACCGAGTTGGCTTAGTTCATAAGCCAACTCGCTAGAGTTTTTGGCGAACTAGAGGATCACTTTGCGAGTTCCGAGTGGCTTTTGCGAGCTCCGACCTTCTTTTTCTTCAGCTTTTGCAACTTTTTCGCTTCTTTTCACATTGTAATGTCCTTGCCTTGTTCTAAAGCCTTCATTGCATAAATAATTTAACATCAGTTATGAACAAAAATAGACATTGAGGGCAGTAATTCATTACATGACAAGCCAATAATGAGTCAAAATTCCCAACTCATCAACACCACCAACTTAAACTTTTGCTTGTCCTCAAGTAAAACACAAGATCAATCAAGTCAACAAGGATGTCTACAAGTAGTGCTCCTTGAGACTCAACATGAAAGTGCATACAAGGTTCAATCCTTACATGCAATGTTCAACTGTGCACTCAAAGTTTCCAACTATGACTCGCCATCATTAATTAGAGTTCCTGCTCACAAATGCTCACTTCAAATGCAAATTTATGCCCAACAAAAGTATTAGAATGCCCTCACGTCAAGAAAGATTTCATGCTCTCACAAATCCAATCAAGGATTACAATTAAGGAATCTAGATCAACTCTCACACTCCCAATGAGAAAAACAAGCATGCTCTTACCCATAGGCTTACCCGTATTTTCCAACCAACACATCACTTGTCTTATGCAAGATCAAAAAGGTCTTTCAAGGCTTATAATTGGCTTGAGGATAAGGGTATGATCATTTTGGCTTAGTGACTTCTACCTTCATGAAGCATGGCTAAAAATTTCACTCATTTTCCTTTTATTTCATTCTTTTCATATTCATAATTCATCATTGGCCTATTCATAGCACAATTTTTTTTTGTATAGCTTATCGAATACCCCTTTTATTCCATAATAATGCACAACAGATGCAAATTTTTCTTCACCACATGTTCCCAAGGATGTATTTCACGAACTTCTTGCTCGACTTCTTTCGTCATTCTTACCACACCCGAAACTTAGGCTTTTGGCCTAAGTTGGGTATTCAAACAAACCAATGCTTTACGAAGGTTACATGTGGGACAAACATGGCAATTTCAACAACCAGTCTAAACATTTGTGTTCATGTTTCATCCAAAGAAAAGATTAGGCTAAAATAGTGCCAAGCTTGGTTCACACACTCACAAAGTTGTCACAAGAAGGTATAACAATTAGGTTCACTCTAAAAGAATTCATCCCTAAGATCATTTCCTTCATTTACCAATGCTAGTCAATTGGACCAACGGGGAAAGTTTTAGGTATCATCATGCACACATTTCAATCAATCCTCACCACACATGGCATTCAACACAATCATCAATCACAACTCTACAAGTTAAGCTCACATGCAACTGTCATTGCAGGACTCACCTTGACATTCGACTAGTTACAATGAGATGCTAAGAGTTCACACAAGACTTATGCAACTTAAATTACCTCGTTTTACTAATACAAACATAGCGTTCATTAAGATCACTATTCCAGTCATCGATATTGATCACAACCGACACTGAAATGTACAAGTGAGTAGTAACTAGCATTCACATTCAAGCAATTGAGAGAGAAGTCGATGAATCAACACCAAAACAAAACACATGGAGAGGTTTTAAATGAAATAAAATATCCCAAAAACAAAATAAACACAATACAATATCCCAAAAATAAAATAAGAACACAATACAACCAAAAGAGTAAGTATCTAAATACCTTTACTCCCCCACCCAAAGAAATAACCAGTGTCCTCAATGCAAAACAAAAACTGAAAGTATCAACAAGGAATGAAATGGGAGGAGAGTAAAGATCCCCCTATCAGGCTTGAGGTTAACTCTAGGCCATTGGGGTAGTCTTAACCTGAGCATCAGTGACCTGCTCGACTCCAGCTCCGGAAGGCTGCCCAACAATCTCATCCATGGCCTTAGACCCACTACAACCAATCATGGATGTGTCACGTAATGATGCCTTTGTGGCCACCCGTAGAAATTCACTCTCCAAATCTTCCAGGTCTTTGTACACGACATCCTCACTAGCCTCTAACTCCTCCTCAATCGTCTCGGGCATGTCGGATTACCCATCCTCATCAACTGCAACAACTCCAGTCACAGTAGTCAGAAGGATCTCAAAAGCAACTCGAACCATATACATCTCAGAATTAGGGTTCTCAGGGATATCTACACCACCCCATAACATCTATATGTACGTAAATTTGAACTCATCCACATCCCAATGCAAAGAAGTGATATCAGCCTATAGGGTTATCAAATTAGTGGAGTTATGGTATGTCGTCTCACACACCTCAACCCGAGCAGTGAGGGCATCCAATGCACGTCAATGGGCCGTAATTAACTCCTATTGTTCCCTAAATTCCTCCATAATGAGAGTCAGTGCAACATCTATAGCTCAATCAATCACGGACAGGACTACGACCTCAACCCGAGAAGCCCTCACATCGGTTGAATGGGAAAGGTTGCCCATTTTGTAAGTCATGGCCTGAGTCAAAGGAATATGGGAGACAGGAGCAGGAGCAACAACAGTAGAGGACGAGGGGGAAGGTATACATGAGGGCTAAACTGCCGAAGCATACTAAGTATGGCCAGCCTCCATGGACTCTACATCAATTACAAGGGACATGTCCACCGAAGCTTTCTTCTTCTCCACCTCATCCTTCATATACTCCGCTTCAATCCGATGAATATTACAAGACGAGGAGGGAGTAACCTCAATATCCATCTTCACCACAAAGGGCACACTTGCTCGGTGACATAAGGCATTGATCAAGACTGGAAATGACAATGAGATTTGATTATGTTTGGCCCTCATACCATCTCATGTGCAATGATGGACCAAAGATTTAGCCTCTCATAGGTGATGAGACACCGCAAAAATGCAGCTTTCGTATGGCGGATGATGTACTCATTTTGTGATGGCATCAATTTGTTGCTAATAAACTGAACCAGTACTGTGTTCCGATGTTCAGGTCCTTCTTCTCAATAACTCCATTGCTTCAATCCATAGGGGTGTGGCATCACACAGAAGTGGGGCAAGCCACCCATTCAGATCATCTAGAGTCTGAATCTTGATTTTATCGGCCAGAGAGTGTTGAGTCTATATCGTGCAGTCTAACTCATCATTTATGTATGTTTCACTGCACTTAACTTTCTTTCCTCGTATCTCTACAAAATCAATTGGTGCTATCGACCTTGTCTTCTTTTTACCTTTGCAGATCAACTTTGCATATCCCTCATTGAATTTCTGAACCTATGTAGGCACATAATTTTGGAGTTTAGTGAACTTATATAATTTGTTGTACTGCAGGGTCTCCCAAATTGTAGGATATCTTTCTGCCGTCTGTCAGTGGACAACCGCTTCTCCTTAAGTATCGTCTGCAAGCCAACGACCTTCAACCTATTCATGGACCGAGGAGGATGTGCTGGAACATGAGGCACTTGTAGTGCATGTGATACTGGAGGCAATATCAGTGGATCATGAGCTGCTTTAAACCGCAGCTTTGAACGTTTTCGCTTAACCAACTCAGATTCGGGCACCAAAGAATGTATTGGAATCTCAGACCCTGGAACTTCCTTATTTTCAGACTCGGAGGATGTGAGGTGGACTGAATCAATGCCCAAACTGTCATATGAGTTGGACTTCGACACGACCTGTTATTTACCCTTTGTCTTACCACTCATCTGATGAGGTTTAGGATGAGTAGTTCAGGGAGTCTCAACCTCCACCGCGATCATAATCCATTTAGCCTTCTTCTAGGGTGGTAGACCTCGTACTGGAACCTTAGGTCTAGCCATAGCTGTAAAACCACACAAAAGAGAATAAATGCGGTTGTAGAGGGTTCGTGAAATAGAGTTCTCAAAAAATGTAGACAGGCTCGCCAAATGATTCAGTGAGCAAAAGAGGACTCACCAAATGTTACAGAAAATGTAAGAAAAAATTTAAAATTCAAAAAGGCGAGACCAATATCCATTCGGCGAGTTGCCGAGCACACTTAGTGATTGAGAGAGGTCACCAAATGTTCTAGAATTTTTTAGCAAAAAACAAAGGTCAGAAAGGTGATATCAGTACTATTCAGTGAGCCGAAGAGTCATCGCTGAAAGTAACAGTGACTCCCCCTCATTAACCTGGAAGATAGGTGAGAAGGAGGACGTTTGGCGATACGATAAATCAACTCGGTGAGCTCGACGAAGCTTCTCGTAAAGGCAAATGCATCACCTCCCCAATCATTTTTTTATTTACAATTAACATCATACGACACATCAATTTAAGCATAATTTCCAACAATTCCAATCTACCCACTATGAATTTTTAAGCCGCTGTACTCAGACTTCCCCTAACTGATTCAAATTCAACAAAACGATTATTTTGCCCTTAAGAGTGATGTCACCCCATCCATCATCGGGTAAAATTAAGTCATTTGGTCGAATTTGGGTTACTCAGACTTCATATGTACACTAGCCAACATGCAACATCAACAAATTCAACATCTAACATGAGGAACTAACACAAATTGGCTTAAAAGATTGATTTAACATGTTCGATTTCGAATTAAAACTATATGAGTCAATGGGCATACAATCAAGGCAGAAAATTCAAATAAGCATGATAGAGACATTACACTAACCATTAACATTACAGTATAGTATTAAATAAACAAAATTAGGGAAACCAACGTCAAATGAATCAGAGAAAAACTCGGCAATGAGAAAGGGGAAACCGATCACCATGACTCTTCATATGCCACGCACATGATACGCAAACAAACAAACTGTATTTTTAAGTTTGGTTGAAAGAGTAGAGGAGTCGAAAATTTCAAATAAAAGAGAAGATTTGAATTTAAAAAGTGAGGCACCCTTCAGTTCGTGCCCCATTCGATGACCTTACTAATGTCATCGAGTCGGTTCGGCGATCCGCTGAATGGGCCTCAGCCCACCAAATCTGACAGAACCTATAGCCCTTTAGAAGGTGAAAAAGGTGATCTCGATCGGGTCCACCGATCCAACTCAATGACTCACCGAGTGAGTTGTGAGCTCACCCAATCTTCCAGAGCTTTCCTCAATTTTGACATTCAAGGGACAACGAATTTGGGCAATTCAGCGGACCATTCGCCGACTCGCCGAGTGTTCTAGTCCCTTGCCCATTTGCCTTTCTTCCAAAATACGAACTCTAACCTGCACATCCAACAAACGTTATTCATATAACAAAAAAGTAAAACTTAGGTTGTCTCCTAGGAAGTGCCTTAGTTAATGTCGTGACATGACGTGGACATGCATTCAAGCATCATCCAAATACACCACATTAATCACTGTCACATTGGGCCATTCTCCAAAGTAAATCTTCAACCTTTGCCCATTCACCTTGAACATTGACCCATCTTCATTCTCAATTTCAATTGCCCCATTTGTAAACACACGACTTACTTTGAATGGACCTGATCATTTTCACTTGAGTTTTCCCGGAAAGAGACCCAAATGATAGTTGTAAAGTAACACATCATTACCAACATCAAATTCTCGATGAAAGATTTTTCCGTCATGTCATTTCTTCATTTTCTCCTTATAAAGCAGTGAACTCTCATTACCTCAAAACCGAAACTGTTCCAAAGCATCGAGTTTGTCAACTTGATCCTTCGACGCATTCTCCCAATTCAAGTTCATGGCCTTCCAGGCCCACAAAGTTTTATGCTCAAGTTCAACTTACAAGATTTACCAAACACCAATTGATACAGGGACATATGAATCAGAGTCTTGAATGCGGTTCTATACGCCCAAAGAGCGTTGATACGCTCAAATTACACCTCCCTAAAGAAGTGTAAGCGATCGTTATCAAGTAAAGAACCCAACTTGTAGGTTGGGGTCGATCCCACAAGGAAAATGGTTTAGACTTTACTTTAACCCACTATTATATCCAATTAGTCAAAGTATTTCCAAGAAA
>JAJOOO010028051.1:0-16834 GCA_029582685.1 Solanum piurae
ACTTGATACTCTTTATATATTGTTTACTTGATTTATTTATTATGTTCAATTATGTTGCCCATGACTTGAGAAAGGTAACTTGGTGAATCTGAGGGCTCTGAACCTATAGTTTTTGCACCACTAAGCTATATGCTTAGCGATAGTTGTTTCTATCGTAGGAAATGTTTGAGAGGATGCATGAAGCTGGCCATTGGAGATTGAGATTTTGAGAGCCTTAAGGAAGATCACATTTTCATATAGGCATATATATTTTGTATAAACCTTGGGATTTGTACATGATCTATGTGTTGTATATTTATATGAAATTTTGAGGACTAATTTGATCATGTCACCATGGATTGTAATATAAGTATGTCTATATGTTTTGTTCTTTTGGGGTGTGTAAACCCAAGTCTACGAAATTTACTATTAGTTTTGAATGTTTGTGTGAAGCATGAATCGGCTGATTTCGGTACTCGGAAGTTGGTAATATTCTTGTTATCTCATCCTTAAGTGTGAGGATAATATATGCATGAAAAGCTCATCAGTTATATGCTTAAATTATTCTGGAAGGGTTTTTCCGTCATAAATTAAATTCTTCGCCATGTCAATTTTAACATCAAATAAATGTTTAAATGGGTAAGATGTATATCCTTAACTATGTTATTCGTTATGAACCTAATCCCTCTACTAGATTAAAATCAATATGCCCTTCATTAATCTCTTTTAAATGTCACAAGAATTAAATTAGGTTTCTCGTTAAGTGGTAGTATTCCTCCGAACGGGTCACTACAGTTATCATATGTAGTATGATTCAGCTTGGGTTGTTGCCATAGTTGCCTTCCAAGTTATGATTAACTAAGGTGGTAGTTTCCTTGTCTATATGAAGATAGCTTATAGTAAGACCAAAAGGAGGGTGAATATGACTAAGATGATTTCAAGGCTATGCTTAGTGTGAAGGGTAGTATGACATGCCTTTCATGCATTGCACAAGTGTGTCTTGAGGTTCCTTAGAAATATGGTGACCTTATGGTAGAAAGACTTATGATTTAACCATGCATATAGACTATGATTAAGATGACTAAAAAGGGATACTTGGCTTGGGTCGTATTATGGGATGCTATTCTTTCTTTGCACTTGGATACTTTTGAAGTTACTTAAGAATGGTGCTATTATGGTATGGATGACCAAGGTTCAATTATGTTGATATGATTATGACTTATCTCTTATGCTCATTAACTATGTCTTATGTTGACTTATGTTTATATGATGCTCATGTTGAAGACCATGCTATGACTATAATGATTATGCCATGAATATTTTATTATTTCTTATGCTTATGTCTTATGTTGACTAACCATTTGAGATGCTCTTATGATGTTGTGCTAGCTTTCATACTGGGTACATTTTGTACTAACGCATATTGCCTACATTCTAACCAAATGTAGGGTTAGAGACTTGAGTTGCTTCGGAGGCTAGGTTTCAAGGATCTAGAAGAGTTGAAGATCTTGGTGAGTCCTCATAGCTCCGAGGACAACATCCACTTTACCTTTATGTAATTTATTTATGTTGAGGCTATTGTATGGGCTCTGTCCCAAGAGTTTATTCTAAAGTTGTATTAGATGGTTTGAGACAAAGAGTATAGAAAGACTTCCGCTTGTTGCTTTTTATGAAATTATATTTATATTGTAAAGTTTTTAATTGTCCCGTATTTTCAATTCAATTACCTATGTTATGATGCGAAAGGCTTGTATTAGACCCCCTTCGGGGTCGAGTACATCGTGTTACGTCTAGGAGGTCTGGGTCGTGACACTGACCGCATTATGGATTTGATGAATAGGGTGTTTAGACAATACCTCGATATGTTTGTGATTGTGTTCATTGATGATATATTGATCTATTTGAGAAGGGAAGACTAGAATAGCCAATGTTTTTAGTATTGTGGTTCAAGTTTTCGAGGACAAACAACTCTTTGGAAAGTTTAGGAAATGTGAATTTTTGTTAAGGGCCATATTTTCTTGGTCAAATTGTTTCTAGTAAGGGTATTGAGGTAGATCCTAAGAAGATGGATGCGGTTAAGAATTGGCCTAGACCTCTATCCCCTTCAGACATTAGAAGTTTCTTGGGTTTAGACGGTTACTATAGAAGGTTTGTGGAAGGGTTTTCTTCGATTGCTTCTCCATTGATAAAAAAGAAGGCTAAGTTTATATGGTCAGAAGAATGTGAGAAGATTTTCCAAGAATTAAATGATTGATTTACTTCCGCCCTGAGAAACTTCTACTCCTCTAGAAGCATATCTTCGACCGCAATCACGGGCTAGGGCCCCCTGTTGGTACCTGGACCAAATGTGACTCTTCTATAGGCTGATCATGCGTACTTGGTGCTGGTGCAGATATCGGTACTGGCAGTGGTGCTTGAGCTAGTGTTGAGGCCTACTGCATACCCCGAAGCAGTGTAAAAAGTTGAGTAATGACTTCCTAGATCTCTAGAGCCATATTCGGTCCAGGTAGGGCTGAGAAAGTCCCTGCCCCATCGGCTTCTCTAGAACATGGGCTACTAGAGGATCCCCTACTGGCTCTAGATCCTGCTCTCTAACTGGGGTTGGTGTTGCACCCTTACATGGAAAGGGAGGTCGACCCCTTACCCGATCAACCTCACTCCGCGTACTAGCTATCGTGTGAAAAGAGTGAAAGAAGTGAGATTCCCATAAACTAATAACACATTGGTGATGAGTCTGAT
This sequence comes from Solanum piurae, assembly GCA_029582685.1. Lineage (NCBI taxonomy): Eukaryota > Viridiplantae > Streptophyta > Magnoliopsida > Solanales > Solanaceae > Solanum > Solanum piurae. The sequence goes on from JAJOOO010028051.1 coordinate 2,719, forward strand.
ATTATGCACTCATTTAGGGATTTGTTTATATAAATTCAGTGTCGTCAAATGCTTTATTTGTGCCACAAACTTATGAAAAATCATTGATTTTAAGGTACATGGATTGAGGAACAAAGCGAGGACACTAAAATGCAAATAACAAAACAGACGAAAGAAATGAAGAAAGGTAAGCCTGGTGATCGCCAAGGGCATTTGGTGAATCGCTGAGTGGCTATATGACCGCCTAAAGTTCTAATGTGCCAAGCCGTGAAAGAAAGAACCAAGTTGGTGATGAAAAGGAGTAGTCGGCGCATCTCCAAGTAGTTCCACGAAGTACTGATAGATCACTCAAATTTACAGAACCCAAGGATGCGAAATGACAAGGAGAAAAGGCGATGGAATAGATCAAAGGGAGGCTCACCGAATTTTTCGGCGAGCCCAACTTACTTCTCCGAATGCCTATTCATAGCACATTTTTGACGACTATAAATAAGTTTTTGAACATCTAGTTTAGTATCTTTTTACATCTTGGATCAATTTTTGAGTTTTAGAAGACTTTTCTTGAGAGTTTTCCTTAGCTTTGAATGATCGAAGAAATTCACTTTTCAGAATTTGGAAATGGGCCTTTAAGATTCATCAAATTGGAGTATTGTAAAGACAAAATCACTCTTACCCGATTGATGGATAATCAATTGGGTAATTGTTTTTACCTTTTTATAATCTTTAGGTAAAACCCCAATCTTGGGGTGTGATAATGTGATTATGGGCAGAATTAGTTTATGGGTATTGCTAATTGTTAGTTTAAATGCTATTTAAAAGTGTGTTTAATCATTAATTGTGGTTTAATTTAAGAATTGTAGTTGCAAATGCAGTTCTATATCTGTGTTCTTGGCTTGCTCGAGGGAGTGGTTTTAGAACTAAAGTTTTTGATTGATGGTTTGTGGTTGTTGGGTTGACCTGGGTTTAGCTTGAGAGAGTGAATCCTAAACCCAATCCCACACATTAAGCTCGAGAGAGTGAATGGATTAAGGTGTGGGTTGTTCTTCATTGTCGTGCTTGTTGATGTTCGAAATAAATCACTTGATTTGGGGTAGTTGTTCGAGAGAAAACTATCTCCCTTATAATGTAGCCTACTCACCGATATTTGACTATTTACTAATAGTTGCAATTACCCATATGCCTTTATTAGCCTATAATCGATCACATCCCGAGAATCTTTTTCTCTATTGTTATTTTATAGTTTTTATGACAGTTTGTAGTTGATAACTAAAACCAAAACCCCCATCTGACATTCGTGTCAACCCTTTAGTTGGTGAAATGTCTTTTCTGATAAACTCTATTCCTATGCCTTGTTAGACCACATTTGCACTTTCTAATTGAATTTTAAACACGTACCGCTTCCTATGGGATTCAACCCCAACTCATTTAGTTGGGATTTATACTGATTTATGATCGTTGAACACCTAGAATTGGATGAGGTGTGATTGAAACGTCAAATAAAAATGGTATCGCTGCCGGGGAGTGGTGTTGTTTGAAATTCTTTTTATGAAGTTGAATTGTGTTCTTCTTAGTTATCATTGAATCTACTTATTTTTGTTTTTTGGTTTTTGGGGTTGCTTGTTAAAAGAAAGGAGATGAGCGTAAACGGTAGCAATGGTAGCCAAGTGGGCCACCAAGATGATGTCAAGAACCTTAATGATGTCAATGACCCAGTCCAAATGGGTGTTGTTGGGGCCATTTGTTTGGCTCCAGCTGAAGGAAACACTAATTTCCACATTACAAGTACCATGCTTCAGCTTCTTTAACTGAAGGGTTTATTCGGAAGTCTGGCTCATGAGGATCTCCATGAGCATATCAGGAATTTTGTTGATATATGTTGACCGTTCTCATTTAAGAACATATCGGAAGAATCAGTCCGGTTGAGGTTGTTCCCATTTTCTCTGAAGGGCGATGCAAGCAAGTGGTTGGCGGAGTTGCAAAGAGATTCAATTACTTCGTGGAAAAAGCTTATTACTGCATTTCAAATGCGATTTTTCCCTCCTTCGAAGATGATTAATCTTCAAGATAACATCCACGATTTCAAGCGATTGGAAGGTGAGCCAATCCATGAGACGTGGTTGAGGTTTGAGAAGCTATTGATACAGTGCCCGACTCACGGAATTCCAGATAAGGTGTTGCTGGAATATTTCTATAGAGGTCTTGATTCTGTTAACAGAGGAGTGGCTAACCAACTATCTCCGGGTGGTATAGTGAGATAACCCTATGAAATCGCATCGCAACTCCTCGATAGCATGACAAAGATCAACAAGGTTCAAGAGAGGGGCAAGAATTTAGCCAAAATGATGACCCAACTTGATATGTTGGCCAAAAATATTGAGTAATTTGAAGTGTTGTAAAAAAATGAAGCAAACTTCCTAGCAAATCAAGGAGGAAGTCATCGTGCAAATTACTAAAGGTCAGGTGGTAACCAAGGATGGAATAGAGGGGGGAAGGAGGATAGGTACGTTCCTCCCCATGAGCGTCAAAAGCCCAAGGATTATGAGGGTGGCCAGATAGAAGATATACTCTTATGTATTCTCAACAAAGTCGAAGGATATGATAGAGTGTTGAAAGAGATAAAAGGGAATGTCTCAATTTTAAATCAGATGGTTACTTTTCATTCCATCTCGATTAAGCAATTGGAGACCCAAATGAGTCAAATTTCGTCCCATCTCAACCCAAAACACAAAGGAGGGTTTCCTAGTGATACTATAGAAAACCCCAAAAATGAAGCTTGAATGGGTACTTGCGTCGTGCCACGACGTTAACTAAGGCACTTCTTGGGAAACAACCCAAGTTTTTAATGTTGTGTTTGTTTTTGAATAACATGTGTTGATTGTGCAGGTTGAAAAGTGGAATGTGTTTGAAAATGTGCAAGTCGGTGAGCCAAAAATGCAGTCGGCGACTCCCCAAAGAGGTTGGCGAGCCCGACTTGGACCTTCGTTCGACTAACAAGAATAGCAGATATGAGACTATAAAACTCAGTGGGACTAAGGATGAATCTATGACACTCCGAACAGTTTGGCGAGCCCGATTTTGTCCGCCACTTGGACCCCCAAATTGACTGGAGGTCATGTAAAACTCGGCGACGTAAGTCCCCACTCGGCGAATCAACGAGTGGTTCGGCCTGGTCGACTAATACTACTGAAAGGGCCGCAAACTGAAAGGTTTTAAAAGGTCAAACAGTTTAAACTTTCAAAATCTTTTTCATTCTCTTATTTCTAGCCTCGTACACTCTCACCCACACTCTACACTTTGCATATATTCCCATTTTTGTTACTTTTTGTTCTTGATCTCATGCTCGGATTTGGATTACATTGCCGCCTAGCATCTCAAATTCTTCATTCGGTTTACATGTTGATTTTCATAACTCCAAATGGTTAATTAGTGGTTGAACTCAAATACCCTTGGTAAAGTGATGTTGTTTGCTGGGCTTATGTTGAAATCATTATTGATGTGGTAGTTTGCTTGTTTTAGTTTCTAAATTGTGCCTAATTTTTGAAAATGTTGATTTTCTATTGCGTTGGGTTGCGATTAATTTGTGTTGGGTCGTAAAGTTTGATTAACCCCCAATTGCGCTAAATGACGTATTTTTCCCCAAGATAAAGCGTTTGACATCATTTTTAAAGTCAAAAGTCGTCAAAAGGCCAATTTTGGCCAAACCGAGGAAGTCTGAGTACCCCGGAGGCATGGGTCGGTTTGGTCTGGTCTTAATTGCAACCCCTATTTATATCCATATAAGTATAAGGCACATTTATCTTCATTTTAACCCTCATACAACATTCCAAAAGTCCACTACAAGACCCTACAACACACTAGTTCATCTCACTAGCTCAACTTACTAGTTTCTGGGCGTTATGATTGTTTCTTGACGTTTGACCTCTAAAATTACCAAACAACCTTCAAAAGACATTATTAATCATTTAGGCAAGTTTCCAACTATAGACTAACATGTGAGGCTCTAGTTCAACTTATTAGATTGAGTCAAGCCTTAGCTAGGTCTTACTATATTTTTACGGGGTGTTACATTATCCCCCAATTGGGAACATTCGTCCTCGAATGACACTCCAAACACTTTATAAAGTCTAAACTCTAACTTAACAGTCCACTATGCATGAATTATATCTAATGCACATATCAACGAAGAAAACTTACATTCAAAGCTATACACATTTATTGTTACACAAGGGAGTAGAAACTACTTCTACCAACCCAAAATGCACTAAACTCCGTATCTATTCATTCTCAAGGAAGAACTAACATCTCCTAGCTAAAACATGCTCAACACATACACATGGAGTCTAAATGCAAAATTTCTCTCATAAAGGATTTATCTATTGAGGAAATCTTTCAACTCAAAACTAGGGCATGCTCATAGTCCCACTCATGAAGCCTATATGCAACTCTATTCACATGCACCACAACATGAGGAAACAATACATAAAAGTCATTTCTAACAAGACCTAAGCAATTTCAAGAACAAGCATCTAAGGAAATCATGGCCATAGATAAGACACAATGACCCCACTAGATAGGCTCACTATCCCCCACTTGGGAGTATGCCTACACAAACCTTTCTAAACATCATGCATACTAAAAATAACTTCAAAAGACAACATAACAAGTCATAAAAGACAAGAAATATGGAAATTTTCTAAAACATGAAATAAACACATACCGAAAATAGACGTGAGGAGATCACTTTTGATCTTCCCTAGATTTGAGAGCATAAAACCTATTCTTCTTTTGCGTACCCTCTTCCGGGTCACTAGAGGCAACTTTCGTATCCTTCCTTCCCTTAGCCTTAAGAGCCGGGCAATCTCTAATTTTATGCCCATCCTTCCCACACCCATAGCACCCATCCATGCCGACTAGGCACTAACCATAATGGCTCCTCCCACACTTGGAGCAAGTAGACTTAGGAAAAGGAGACCCACTACCTTTCTATTTATCAAACCTAGAGGCGTTGGAAGAATCTTGGCCGGAATATCTTGGTTTAGTCCTAGGCCTATCTTGTCCTTTGGACCTAGCATTAGAAAAATTCCTTCATTTGTCCTAGCCCTCTTTACCTCCCTATACATCTTCTTGAGATTTTTCTCCTCAATTTGTTCGGCATAAACCATAAGGTTTGAAATGTTCATACTAGGGATGAGCATTGCCGAACGACACTCATTCTCCACCAATTCGGACACTCCCATCACAAACTTATTCATTCTAGCCCTTGAGTCCGCCACTAGGGTTGGGGCATAATTACACAATTTGGTGAACTTGAGGCCATATTCCTTCACACTCATACCTCATTGGCGGAAGTTTATGAATTCTTGCATCTTCCTCTCCCTTAACTCTAGGGGGAAAAATCTATCAAGCAATGCTTCCTTGAACCCTTCCCACTCTATTGGGCTCGCTCCTAACGACCTATTATCTTTCCATTCTTCCTACCAAATTTGAGCTATATCCCTCAATTGGTAAGTGGCTAGTTCCGCTTTCTCTACCGTAGTCAGACCCATGATAGCAAGCACCTTATACACCTCATCTATGAAACCTTGAGGGTCTTCCTCCACCTTGGAGCCATAAAACTCTGGAGTGTTCATCCTCAAAAACTCTCTCACCCTCAAAGAAGCCATATTCATACTATTAGCTAGAGCAACTACTTCCCTATTGACTTGGACAGTCACGGCTTGAGTCAATATTTAGAGAGCCGCCCTTATCTCCACATTAGTCATAGTCCCTGCTTTATTAGGAACTTGAGGAGGAGCTTGGTGTGGAACCTGAATAGGAACCTCTTGCTCCTCATCACCTTCCTCAACTCTCCTAGCATTAGCCCTTGTATTAGCCATACCCTGAAAAACAACGACATGGATTAGAAGAAGGGCCTACCAAAGCCAAACTCTATGGAACGACTAAGAGGATGAAGAAGTGAGACTTTTCCTAAGCATCCAATAGCCTCCTATTCATAAATGTGTCGCTACTCACACCCATGAATAAGACTCTACTCAGATGTGGTTTAAGACATCCTAAAAAGTTTTCCAAAATCTTATGCTCTGATACCAAGTTTGTCATGATCCGACAGCACCCCCTAGTCGTAGCATGGCGTAATTGACCCCGAAGGGGTCGCATACAAGCCCTTAGCACATTCTTAACATAAGATAATAGAAAATATGGGAAAATTTTCAAAATTTTACAATCGAAGTCTTATCTCATAAAAACAGTAAGAGGAAGTCTTTCTATACTCTTTGTCTCAAACCATCCATTTAAAAGTCAAGAATAAAGTAATTGGGACGCAGACCATACAAAGTCTAAAACATGAAAATAAAGAGATAAAGGAAATGTGGTTGTTGTCCTCAAAGCTATGAGGACTCACCAATTCTTCAACTCTTCTAACTCCTTGAAACTCTAGCCTCCAATAGCAACTCAAAGCTCCAACCCTACATTTTGTTAGAATGTAGGCAATATGCTTTAGTACAAAAGGTACTAAGTATGAAAGCTAGCACAACATCATAAAATCATCTCCAAATGGTTAGTCAACACAAGATATAAGCATAAGAGACAATAATATAAAAATAAGCATAAATCTCAAACATAAGCATCATATAATAGAAGACAACCTAAGAAATTGTAAATGAGCATATGAGAACATCATATTCATGACAAGGTCTCTACTTAGACCTACAAGGTTACACACCTCAACCCTAAGTCTTTCATATTACAAGAGAACTACTTCACAAACAACCTCCAAGTATACTTCTGCAATGCAAGGATAACATCCCATACTAACATCCAAGCTAAGTACCTCTCTTTGGTCATTCCTGGGCATAGTCCACCTTCAAAATCAAGACCTATATTTTCATGTCATCTTAACATAGTCTATATACATGCTCCACTCTAAAACTTCTCTATGCCATAAGGGTACGATACTTCTAAATAACCCCAAGATACACTTCTGCAATGCCTGAAAGGCATCCTATACTACACTTCACACTAAGCATAGTCTTGAAGTCATCCTAGTCATATCCACCCTACTTTGGACTCATTATTAACTTCACTCTCTTAACTAAGGAATCTCTCACCTTTAGTCAACAATAACTAGGAAAGGCAACTCTAGTCCAATCCTGTCTCAAGGATTCTCTTTAATGACCCTAAGTTATACATTGTGCAACACACTCTTAGAATCCCATAATACTAATTGTGCTAAGTATTAATTTTAGGTCCTATTACTAGTTCTTCTTGGTTTAGAACCTAGTTCCTTTCTTTAATTTAGAACACTATGAGGTACTCTCTTAAGAACATCTTAGTTCATTAATAACTTGAACCCTATGACATACCATCTTAAGAATATCTAAGTTCATTACTAGAATGGATACTGTGAGATACTTACTTAAGCATGTCTAACTCCATTTATACCTTGAACACTATGAGTACTTTATTAAGTAAGTCTTAGTTCATTATGCTTTGAACACTATGAGATGCTTCTCAAGCATGTCTTAGTTCATTATGCTTTCAACACTATGAGATGTTTCTCAAGCATGTCTTAGTTCATTATGCTTTCAACACTATGAGATGCTTCTCAAGCATATCTTAGTTCATTGGATATGGAGATTTCTTTTAGGAACCTTAACTCAACTATGTGAAGGATCCCATCTCATGAGACCTAACTTTTGGAAAAGCCTCACTCTACTACGTAAGAGTTCCCCCTTTAACTTGCATAGTCCTCACATCAACTAGGTGTTGCTCTCCTCTTTTCTTGGAGTCCGGACCCTATCTTGTGTGATACTCCATCTCATTGTCAATAACCACTTGGAGCCAAGCATACACCCCAAGGTTTACTTGTTAAGACTTTTCTTAACACTCATATCTTATGGAAGAATGTCCTTGACCCCTGACCGCGACCAACCTTGAATGTCGATACTAAAATTTTGATGTCATCCTCATTTAAACTACGATTTTGGTTATTCAATATTCCGCATGATCGTTGATGGTATGAGTACATGGTTGAGTGAATTGATTATGTTGGTAGTACTCAATTTGAAATAAAATTGGCATGAGACCTGCAACCTTTTCCCTTTTAATTTGATTTTTTCTTGTGGTGTTGTGTTAGCTGATTTTTTAGCCCCGAATTATATTCTATTTTTGGTAATAAGTTCAAGGAATATGTTATGAACTTTTGACAAAGTAAATCCCAAAATTTCCGTCATGGACTACATCAAGCATTGTGATTTGGGGCGCGCATGGTTGGCCTTTAGGTAGGCTACAACTTCCTTTCTAATTAGAATGAGCATGAATATGTGAATACATGATGATGTGTGTTATTTGGAGGCTGCTACCTAGTTTTTTTTTTGCTAGAGACCTTTCATTAAGGGATGATTACCACTGTTCGAGGGTAGTACCATGTTTGTAAAGGTTTTTATATGCTTTGTAGCATGCTATGTTATTTACAATTTTGATTACTTTTTTTTTCATAATGTTTTGGCCTTAGACTAGAAGAGACTAGTGTGGCCCTACACCCACGCACCTTATGACTATGGTATGTCGCAGATGTTGTTTCAAATAGTCTAGGTCGATGTAGACAAAACTAACATACATGGGTCTAATACTGTTAGTCTTAGCTTTGGCATATGGGCTACATGTTGGCCTTTCTATCTCCTATCCATTTTTCAACAACTCTGATATTTTACTAGAGATTCTGTGCTTTCTCGGGATTAGACTTCTCGTGGGTTGGAGCTTTTTTGGATATTGTGGAGGGTGGGCGTTGATCCACGAAGGCTTGAAGCATATTAAATACCCTCTTTGGTGTTGATATGCTCGTGGACACTCTTCTAGTTTGGCTGCTGACGACTTTAGGAGTTGTCTTGCTGGCTAGGTAGCTGGGATATATGAGATCCTCTACGGAGTTGACATGCCCTCAAGGCAATCTTGGTCCATTGGTGGTTGAATCCACTCAGAGTGGATTATATGGGTGGGTGGCCTTGGTTGATAGTCATTTTTTATAGTAGGGCTGGGAGTTGACTCATTTAGTTGATTGTCACTCTTGCTAGCTGGGCTGGGAGTTGAAAGGTTGAGATGGTTGTCACTCTTACTTGCTGGACTGGGAGATGACTAGTTCTTTGATTCAGATCTGGATTACAGTTCTACCTTGTAGACTTAGTTATTCGGTGTACCTGTCGGGATTGGGGTCCGTTTGGGTTTGTTTAAATTTGTGAATGAGTTTACCTTTCTAGGCTTATGGGGGTCTAGTAAGGTTTAAGATTATTTGTACATGGATTTAGTTTTGGTATGCTCGTGTGTCTTATTTTTATTTCCTCTTCGCCTCTGCTTGTGTCTAGATTCTATCTTTTCTAATTGTCTTTACCTTTCTTGCTCATTTGGCTTATGATGCCTACTGAGTACCTTGCTTCAGTACATATGCTACAATTTGCATCTTTTCATGATGTGGATCTTACTACCAGCTACCAGAGGTGATCGTTCGGGCCATCTTTTGCACCTTGTGGATATCGTAGATGAGGGTGAGCATTTGGTGTTTAGGATCAACTTATCTTCTTCTGTACTAATTTAAGCTTCTCTTTTTCCATTGAGATGGGTTGTTGTGGTCCAATTTTCAGACTTTTATATATCTTATTAAACAACTCAATACTCGTGACTTCCAGGTTTTTGGATGGTTTCTTTTGCTTATAGTTTTTGGTTTACTTTCAGGCTCTACTCTTGTTAGACACCTCTATGTACGAGTCGACCTAACTACTTGTGGCTTTTAGGAAGTACCATCATGACTCAGAAATTTGGGTTCATGAAAAGTGGGTATCTAATCTCTAAGTTCATCTGTCTCACTTGTATAGAGTTAATACCTAATAGATTCCTGTGGATCGGTGTAGAGACATATGTATTCTATCTTTAGGATTCTACAAAGTGTGTTTAGGAATTTCTCTCTTTCGTAACACTTTCATGTACCCGATGTGTTATTAGTTTATGGGAATCTCACTTGTTGCACTCTTTTAACACGATAGCTACTGCGCGGAGCAAGGTGGATAAGGTAAGGGACCGACCTCCCTTACCAGGTAAGGGTGCAATACCAACCCCAGTTAGAGAGCTAGATCTATACCCAGTAGGGTATCCTCCAGCAGCCCATCTTCTAGAGCAACCGATGACGCCGGGACTTGCTCAGCCCCACCCAGACCGGATATGGCTCTAGAGCTCTAGGCAGCCATTACTCAACTTTTTACATTGCTTGGTGGTATGGAACAGGCCCTAACACTAGCAGAAGCACCACTGATAGTACCACCACCAGCATAAGCACCAAGTAAGCATGATCAGTCTACAGAAAAGTAACCTCGGGTCCAAGTACCACCAGGGGGTTCCTAGCCCGTGATTGCGGTCGGAGATATACTGCTAGAGGAATAAAAGATGCTCGGGGAGGAAGTAAGTCTATCATTTAATACATGGAAAATCTTGTTGTATTCTTCTGACCATATAAACGTAGCCTTCTTTTAGGTCAATGGAGAGGCAATCAAAGAAAACCCTTCCACAAACCTTTTATAGTTACCGTCTCAACCCAAGAAACTTCTAATGTTTGAAGGGGATACATGTCTATGCCAACTCTTAACTGCATCCATTTTTATAGGATCGACCTCAATACCCTTACCTCGAAAAATATGACCAAGAAAAGCTATGAACATTAACCAAAATTCATATTTGATAAACTTTGTAAAGAGTTGTTCGTCCTTGAGAACTTGTGACACAATCCTAAAATCATTTGTATTCTCATCTTCACTTCTCAAATATATCAATATATCATCAATTAACACATCACAAACATATCGAAGTATTTTCTAAACACTCTATTCATCAAATCCATAATGCGGCCAAAGCATTAGTCAAGTCAAATGACATTACCAAAAACTCATAATGATCATACCGACTTCGAAAAGCCGTTTAAGAATGTCTTCTTTTCCCAACCTCAATTGTTAGTAAGCCGACTAGATGTCAATCTTAGAGAAGTAACTTGGTCCTTGTAGTTAAATGAGAAAATCATATATCCTTGGAAGAGGATATTTGTTCTTAATAGTAACATTGTTCAATTGCCGGTGGTCAATACAAATATGAAGTGAATCATCTTTCCTTCGAACAAATAAAAATAGAGAACCCCGTGGAGAGATTCTCGATCGGATGAAACCCTTATCCAACAAATCTTTAAATTGCTCCTTTAAATCCGTAAGTTCTGCTAGAGCCATACGATATGGAAGAATATATATATATATAGCATATCTAGGAGAAGGTTACTACCACAGATTATTTCCCTCTATGGAGGAACACCTGGTAGTTCATTGAGAAACACTTATGCGAACTCGCTCATTAACAATATGGCCCAACTCAAGAGTAGGAGTTTCAAAATCCATATGCCTAACCCAAACAATATATAAAATGCAACCCTTAGAAATCATCTTTCTTGCCTTAAGACAGCAAACAAACTGACCCTTAGGCATACAATCTCCTCCTTCCCACTCTATAATGAGTTCATTTGGAAACAAAAAACTTGACTACTCTGGTTGTACCACCAATAGAAGCATAACATGATTGCAACAAATCTAAAACAAGGATAATATAAAAATCTTGCATATCAAAATCTGCAAGATCAACATGAGTGACTCTACGGGATAAGGAGACGGGACACTTTTTATAGACTCTCTTAGCCACAATAGATTTACTAATTTGAGTAGATAAAAAAAGAAATCTACCAACACATCTGGAAGAAAATCAAATCTCATTGCCACATATGGCATAAAAAACGACAAGATAGCACCGGGATCAAGTAAAGAATAAACATCAAGATGAAAAACTTTCAACATACCCATAACCACATAGGGAGAACCCCCTTTCTCATAATAATTCTGAAGTGCATAAAATCAGTTTTGCTTCAGACTTCCACTAGAACCTGATGAATGGTAATGTTGAGCCCGTCGATGATTATCTCTTTCATTCTAAGAAACTGAGGGGCAATACCATATTGTATGATACATCTTCCAACAACCAAAGCATGCATTAGAACCAGTTAAACATTTACCTGTATGCTTTGTTCAACACTTAACACAAGTAGACAATAAAGATCCACAGCCATTCCATCCTTGAGGCTTAGGGTTAGACTCCCTATCTTTGTTGAACTTAGAAGGAGTATTGGAGGAACCTAGACCAGAAAACCTTTGTTGGCATTTAGAATGACCATGTCTATCGGACCTTGAATGTAAGAAGTTACCATCACCAGTCCTTGCCTTATTTGTCTCCCTAGATCTTTTGTTACGTTTCTCCTCCTTTATTTGTCGAGCATGAACAAAAATAATATAAATGTCCATATCATTGTATAAGCATGGTGGTACGACATTCCTTTACAATCATCCCCAACACACCCAAAACAAACATACTCATTCTTTCCTTAGGATCGACAAACATAGTAGGAGCATACTTAGACAATTGTGTGAACTTCAAAACATATTCCTTCACCTTCATTTCAAGGGTAAATAACCTATTAAGGAAAGAAACTTTGAACTTTTTCCATTGGTTGAACCATATTTGAGAAACACCCTTAAGTTGCTAAGTGGCCAATTCCACTTTTTCTACCAGCGTCACTCCCATGATCATCAACACCTTATACACTTCATCAATGACCTCTTGAATATCTTCCTCAACCTTTGAATCATGAAACTCCGAATGATTCATCCAAGTGAAGTCTCTCACTATAGATGCCGTTGTACCCACATTTGGGTTCCCGGGGACCACAAACTCCTTATTGGCTTTAGCCACCATGGTTTGAGCCAACACTTGAAAAACATCCCTAAACTCCACATTACTCACTTGTTCATCTAAAGGGTCGACTGAAACTTGAGGAGCTTCTCATTCAACATTCTCTCTCATATTCTTTCTAGGATATGCCATTTGAGTGGCCATATCCTGAAAAGTATCAAATAGGGATTAAGAGATAGACATTATAGAGTTAAACTCTATTGCATGACATTAGATTAATGAAAGAAGTGGAGTTTTTGAAACATCTTATAGATTTTTTTACATAAATGTGGTGCGCTTTAAACTCATGAACATGACTCTACTCGATGTGGCTTATGAGACATCCTAGGACCTTTCTAAATCTTGTGCTCTGAATACCAAATTGTCATGACCCAAAGTATACCTAGACGTGACATGGCGTATAAGACCCCGAGTGGCCCTATACAAGACACTCAGTGTACATCATACAAGATAATTGAGTTTAGGAGTTTAAAAGACATTTTCAAAATAAAGGTTCTTATAAAACGTAGTGGAAGTCTAACATAGTCTCAAAGCCATCTAGTACATCAAGAGTGATCGGGACGTAACCTATACATCACATACAATACTAAATAGTAATGACAATAGGAAATAAAATCTCGGTCCTCAAAAAATTTGAATATCTAAAAAGGTGATCTCGAGCCATGGGGATGTGAAATCAGAGTGCCGACCCTACATTTTGAAAGAATGTAGGCAATAGTATGTGTTAGTACAATTAAATTACCAAGTATGATAGCACTGCATAAAAGTAACCAAATCATTCTAAAAGGACTTTTCATTACATGATATATCCTAACTAAATCATTAGATAAAAAGTGTTAGAAGGAACAAATCATAAGACATGGTCAATGCAAGTTAACATGTTTAAAGAACTCGTGAGATACTTCCACAACTAACCTTATTTCATTATTATGGGAGATTTACCTTTAACCCACATAGAGACCATGTCAAATATACCATGGAATCTGGTGTCTACCCTATACCAAAAAGGGGTGTCCTACTTACTAAGGTATAACCATGAACTTGTAGCTTATGTGGATACACTAGAAAATGTGTATCCAAGACAATAATCCTATGGTGGCACATAGTTTATAGCACATGGTTATTCTCCACTTGTCCACTCTGTTCTAAGAATAAATCCCACAGAATAGTAATGTCACGACCCAAGCCTAGGGCCTAGACGTGACATGGCGAATGAGGAACCCGAAGGAACCCCAAACAAGCCTCTCAAACTTGTCATCACACTTCATCGGTCGCGGAAGTACATTCAACATTAATTAACGGGAAATAGGGACTA
>JAJOOO010028052.1:0-14804 GCA_029582685.1 Solanum piurae
ATATATATATATATATATATATATATATATATATAATGCTAGAATCAATAATCTATTCACAACTTCATCATCATCATAAACCTTAGGTCACAATTTCCCATTCAAGGCCAACATCCAATATGACACAATTGACCATCCATTCCTCATAATTCAATATAGAACAATACATAAATCAATAGCCCATAACAATCTACACATTAATATCACATTATTAGCTCATAATCAATACATCCAAAATTAGGATTTCAAGATATGCAAGGGTTCATGGAGTTTTTTATCTTAAAACCATCAATATTAACATAAATCATCATTTGAAATACTTTCATGCAAGAATCCACGCTTAGAATTGAAATTGGGGTTTTTAGTATTTTTGAAAAACTTTGAAATCACTTTGATTTGGCTCTTTGATTGAAAGTAGAATCGAAGATAAAATCCCCATACCTTCGTGATTTAATTTCCGTAGGAATTTGAAGGAGAAATCAGTAGGAACCCATCCCCTAGCTTGAAGCTTCAACAATGTCTTCCATGGAGTTCTAGAGAGAGAATTTATTTGAGAGGGAAGGTTCAATTTGGATAATGAGGTCTAACTCTAGGTTTTGGGGTTTTAACCACTTAAAATACCCTAAAATAGGTAGAATAACCATTAATAATAATTCCCCAAAGTACCCAAACTACCCCTCACTTAGTTGGACCATTTTAAGCAAGTCAAACTTGAGTTTCATTTTCGCTGATTTCGTCGGGAAACAAGTTCGCGACGCAGAGGTGTTTCCACAAGTTTCATAAATTAAATTTCGAGACAGAAGATTCCGCGACGCGGACCAAACAATTGGTCCATGGTGGAGCTAGTCCGCGACGCGGACATGCTCCCTCCATGAGCAAATTTCAAGCTGCCTTGGCAGCTTGTTTGGCCAAGAGTTGGGGTCCTTTTTGGGGACCCTTAGGGTGGTCCCGGGGAGTCGTACCCGAACGTTTTGACCCTAAAAATATTTATTAAGACACTAGGGTCACCTCCACTGATTTTTAGACTCCAAACAACACTTAAAAACGTGAATAACATACTAGAACACACTAACACGTAAAAGACTAGTTTCTGAACGTCTTGGTCGTCCCTTGACGTTTGACTTCCAAACTCTTTAAAACTGACTAAAAAGGCTATTCTTCATTATTTTAACAAGTTATTAATGCATAAAACCCATGTGAGGCTCTACTTTATCCTACTTTATTTTGAGGGTCGTTACAGATATTTCATTTCAAACTAGTGAGAAAGTTTTTCTTAAGGTATCACCTATGAAAGGGGTGATGAGATTTGGCAAGAAGGTCAAGCTTAGTCCTCGGTACATTGGACCATTTGAAATTCTTGACTGTGTAGGAGCAATAGCGTATAGATTGGCTTTACCTTCCAACCTATCGGGGGTTCATCCAGTATTTCATGTGTCCATGTTGAAGAGATATCGTGGTGACAGCGATAACTTCATTATGTGGGACTAAGTGTTGTTAGACAAAGACCTCTTATATGAGGAGGAACCGAATGCAATTCTTGATCATGATGTCCGGAAGCTGAGGAACAAAGAGATTAAGTCTGTGAAAGTACAATGGAAACATCGTCCAATTGAGGAAGATACTTGGGAAACCAAAAAGGACCTGCGAGACAAGTATCCGCAGTTATTATTTGATTCAGGTACTACTCCACTTTTACTTTAGCCTATTTTTTCCTAAGTTTGTCACTCGGGGATGAGTGAGGGGTAAATTGGTATCTATTGTAAGGAACTAATCCCGTCGTTATAGAAAAACCAACGGGGAAAAATTTTGGGCCGAAAACTTTTTCGTAGTAACTTAAGAATTCCTAGCCTAGTCCAGATTTGGATGAAATTGAAGTCAGTAAGGTCTAGGGAAATCTGGTAACAATTGAGAGATCTAATAATGAACTTGATCACATGAATGGATAGCTAAGACATTGAGGAAATCGTATGACTTTACGGAATCGAATTCGGGCTAGTAGAACTCCTGAAACTAATCTTAGCGTGAGTAGGTAGTTTTTGAGTGTCTTGGGATGAAGTTGTGTTGTGAAATGGTGGTTTGGAACTCTTAAATTATCTCACTGTTTCCGTGCAAGTCGCTAAAGCGAGATATTTCCCGCTGTGGCGGGATGGGGCTGCCATAGCGGGCCAGTAGCGAATTAAATCAGAAATAAACCCCAAAATTGTTATTTTCTACAGGTTTCGTTCTTGAGAGCTAGGGGACGACCCTAGGTGTTTTCTTGATGGTTTTTCACAATTCTTGAGGCTAAAGGTAAGGTTTTTACTTCCCGAATCCATTTTTCGATCCGTAGAATGTAAATTCATGCGTAATTATTGTGTGTGGGGGAGGGGGGTTGGAGCTATTTGGATTGGTGGAAAAGCCCAAATTTGGGTATTGGAATCATGGGTTTGACCTAGGGTTTATTGATCCTCGCGTTATTTTGATTGGTTGTAGACCACGAACAAGTAGAACGAATCCGGAAAGGGAAGAATCAAGTTTCTTAGGAGGGTTTAAGCTTTGTTTGCGGTAGGTGATGGTAGTGATTTCATTTTGGTGTGATGTATGTTAGTAATTATTTCACTATAATGCATGTATGTATGCAAATGTTGCACTATTGATCACCCTAATCGTAAATGAGCATGAATGAATGATGGTATGCCATGAATCAACACTTGATTGTATGATTATGAGAATGTACATTATGTTTTTGCTTGTGGCTTGTTGAATGGATCCGGTGTTACGTTCCAACACACTAACTTGGATCGGGTGCCACGTTTCGGCGCATATATGGGATCGGGTGTCACGTCCGACACACTAACTTGGATCTGGTACCACGTATCGGTACACTAACAGTTTAGGTATGGATTCCATGAGAGGACCATTAACTTGACATGACTGTATATCTTGAGAATTGTGAAATTATACGTTGTTCGTAAGTGGTAATTGATATTGTATATGTTCGGTGTATGCGTGTTTAATATTGTTGTAATGACTTATATACGTTTCACCTATTGGATATCCGCGTGATCCTACCAGTACACTGTGGTTTTGTACTGATACTACACTTGCTCTATCTTTGTTGAGTACAGGGCATCTTTAAGCGGCTATTGACAGACCTCGTTTAGAAGACCAGTGATCAAATTGAATTCAAGGGTGAGCCAGTTCTTTCGGGTTGCCATGAATTCTCTTTTTGTTATCGTCCACATCTTCAGACTTAGACTAGTACTTAGATTTTCTTATGTTTAATTGGGTTGTACCCATTTCCTTTAGACTTATGATCCTTGTTAGAGATTTGGTACATTGACTTTCAGGTTCTAGGCATTATTTCCACTTTGGATTGTTAGACTTCAGAGTTTATGGGAACTCCCAATTTTTCCTTTAGACCTTTAAACATGCTTCTGTATCTTTAAATGCCTTTGATTTTGGTTGAGTTGTTTAGTTTGAGTTGTAGGAATGGTTCTACCACCGGAGGGTTAGTGTGGGTGCCAATCACGATGGTATGGGTCGTGACAGGTTTGTTGTCATATATTAGTCTTTCCGCAATTATATCTTTGTACTCTGATTTTATGATATGTTGAGATTTCCATTTGAGACTTATTCCGGTTATCCTCTTTATTTCATTTATCTATGTTTCCTTAGTGTCATGCTATGTCATGTGGTTTGATTAGAGTGTCTCGAATTCTAAGTACCATGTCACATCTACGGCATAGTCTTCGAACGTGACATCCACTATCTCATTTTTAGGTAATGTTTCCACTACCATTTTGTTGACCACATTTTTCCTAGTCTATTTTCCAATTATTTTGTTATCATTTTTTTCATTTGATGCTACCTCTAAGAGACAAATATATTCAAGATAATAAGACAATGGTTAAATCAACAAACAATTGCTCTAGCCTCACAATGGGTGCCAAACTATTTACAAGTAAAATAGTACAATAGAATTTAAATTAGGGAAAGAACACACGTCTTGATTCAACTCTTATTATGTAGCGACCCTTTCGGAAGGATACTACCACTTAAACAAAAAATCTAATTTACTACTTGCGACATTTAAAAGAGATTAACGAAGGCATATTCATTATAATCTAGTAGAGAAATTAGGTTCATATAAAAAATTGGTCAAGGATGTGCACCCTGCCCATTAAACATTTATTTGTGTCAAATTAAAACTGAGTAAAATCTTAACTTATAGCGGAAAAACCCTTCCAAGATAATCTAAGCAAATAACTTACGAGATTGTCATGCATATATTATTCTCACACTTAAAAATGATATAAAAAGAATATTACCAACTTCCGAGTACCAAAATTAGCCAGTTCATGCTTCACACAAACATTCAAAACAAATAGTAAATTTATTATATTACAAGACTTGGGTTTACACACCCCAAAAAGAACAAAACATATAGCCATACTTATATTACAACCTCTGGTGACATGATCAAATTAGCCCTCAAAATTTCATGTGAATATACAACACATAGATCATGTACAAGTCCCAAGGTTTATACAAAATATAGTTGCCTATATGCAAATGTGATCTTCCTTAAGGCACTCAAAATCTCCATCTCCAATGGCCAGCTTTATGCATCCTCTCGAAAATTCCCTACTATAGAAACAACTATCGCTAAGCATATAGCTTAGTGGTGTAAAAACTATAGGTTTGGAGCCCTCAGATTCGCTAAGCTGCCTTTCTCAAGTCATGGGCAGCACAATTGAAACATAATATATAAATCAGGTAAACAAAATATAAAGTGTATCCAGTTCGATATTTAAAGATCCAATTGTCAAGAACCCTCATAGCACCATTTTCCAAGAGATTCAATAACAAGGCGCGCCCAATATATACATCATGTGGTCACACCAAGCACAAGCACGTATCAAGAAGGGCCGACACCCTGTATCAAGAAAGGTCAAGCCCAATAATCAAGAAAACCAAGAACCATCTTAAAAATGGCTTTCTAGTTCGTACTTAAAATGGACAACTTCCATTCTTAAGACGGACTAAAAATCCAGAGTCAAGATGGAAAATGATCCGAATCAAGAGGCATGCCAATAGTGACAAAGTCACAGCCACAAGAAGAACAAGGTCCGAATCTTTTGAGGATGTACCATTACCCCTTCTTTTGAAACTACATGTCCCAAAAATGCCACCGAAGTCAACCAAAATTCACACTTAGAAAATTTAGCGTACAACCTTTGTTTCCCAATAACACCCAGAACAATACGAAGATAGTCGGCATGCTCTTCCTCACTTTTCGAATAAACCAAAATATCATCAATAAAGACTATGACGAATGAATCAAGAAAAGGCTTGAACACTCCATTCATTAAACTCATAAAAACTGCAGGCGCATTAGTTAAACCAAAGGACATAACTAGAAACTCGTAGTACCCATAGCGAGTTCTAAACACCGTCTTGGGTACATCCTCAGGCCTAATTTTCAACTAATGGTAGCCAGACCTTAGATCAATCTTGGAGAAAATGGATGCACCTCGCAATTGGTCAAAAAGATAATCTATTCGAGGCAAGGGATACTTATTTCGAATGGTGACTCTATTCAATTGCCGGTAATCTATATACATTCTTAAACTACCATCATTTTTCTTAACAAACAAAACTGGAGCACCCCATGGGGAAGCACTAGGGCGAATAAATACCTTGTCAAGAAGCTCTTGGATTTGAGCCTTAAGCTCTCTCAATTCCGTTGGGGCCATGCGATATGGAGGGATAGAAATGGGACGAGTACCAGGTTCCAAATCAATGCAGAAATATATATCTCTATCCAGAGGCATACCAGGCAAATCAGTAGGAAACACTTCTCTAAATTTTGACACAACAGGAATAGACTCAATAGATGGAGTCTCAACCTCAATATCCCTAATATGAGCCAAACAAACCAAACAACCCTTCCCTACCAGTTTTCTAGCCAGAATGGAGGATATGATCTTAGCTTGTTTAGGCTTGTACGCCCCTTCCCACTCTAATTTTTCCCTTCCCAGAATTTCTAGAATCACAGACGTAGTATTACAATTAAGCACAGCATAATAGGGGGACAATCGAGTCATGCCTAATATTGTGTCAAAGTCAGTCATATCAAAAATCACCAAATCATCCCAAGCCTGAAAACCCATAAACAAAATAGGACAAGAACGATAGACATGGGTGACTATGACAGACTTTCCAACTGGGGTAGAAACATGGATGGGGGCATCAAGTATAGCACAAATCATAGCAAATTCTGAGGTAAATCACACAGATACATAAGAATAAGTAGAACTCAGATCTAATAACACATTAGCCATCCGGTCGCAGACAAGAATAGTACATGTGATCACTGCATCAGATGCCTCTGCCTCATTCTTGCCCAGAAAGGCATAACACTGAGCCCTATCATCTTGACGGGTGACTACCCTGCCTGGCTGTGCTACACCTCTGCCTGAGTTACCATTTCCTCTACCCCTACGACCTCACTGATTACCTCCTCGCCCACCTTGTGGACGTCCTCTACCATTATTATCATTTCCCGCGGGGACCACTGCTCTAGTCTGCTGATGCACGGAATCTAACACTCGTGGGTGGGGACAATATCTCCTCATATACCCAGGTTCTCCACAATTATAGCAAGTACGATCAAAAGAAGGTCTGCCGCCTTCGACTTCGACGTGACTCCCTGGCTATCAAAAGAATATGTCATGTTTGTATATACACTATTGTAATTAATTTTGAGTGATACAGAAAAGATACATACATTGCCCATTATAATTAATGTGATAGTGAAACTTAAAAAATTGATCATTTTTAGTTTACATAAAGAAATAATTCTAATGATCTTGATCATATTTATGACGTAGAATTTACGTTTATTTTAATGTCTAATTAATAAACTCTTACAACTGTCATAATTTCTACTCGACATCTTCTAGAAGAAACAATTATTTTTGATATCTCAAGCAATTGAGGAAACAATAGTTATTCGAGTATGAATATCATATATTTTTTTTGTTAATGATATTATGACCATTGAATTTTATTTTTCTCTTTATCATGTGAATTGATGATATATGTATTGTCATTTTCATATATTATTGTTATACACTAGTATATGTGCCCGAGTGTTGCGCGGTTAGTTGATCTATAATCACAAATATTGATTTCTTAATAATTCCAAAATTTAACATATTATTAAATAATATTATCAAATAAATGATACACGTCACATTGCACGGTTTGTTAATAAATATAATAAAATATTGATTTTTTGACAATTCCAAAATTTAACTTATTAGTAAATAATATTATAAAATAAATGGTATACATTAAATATGTGTAGATAATAAAGCACTAACAATATATCAAAATAAAAATTCAAATTCAAATCCACCGAATTCACACACCACTCACCGTGTAAGAAAAAATTATTAAAGATTATAAGTAAATAAATAAATAAAAAAGAATCAACAAAAATTAACAGTTTACAATAATTATTGATAAGAGATTTTGATACTTAAAAAGTTGCTATATCTAGATAATACATATACAAATCTTGGTGATTTAGTTAATATTGTTACAATACAATATATATATATATATATATATATATATAATAATTTAAATAATAACAGAATAATATATTAGAGAATAATTGAAGACATAAAATAAATCTAAAAATTATTAACAGTTTGAGCATTATTTTCAATATAACACATTAAATCGCAATATAAATTAGCACTTGGAAGCATCAACTCAACTAATTAGAAAGTATCAAAGAAACAAAATCAACATACTAATTACTCGACTAATTAAAAATTAAGCATC
Organism: Solanum piurae; assembly: GCA_029582685.1. Taxonomy (NCBI): domain Eukaryota; kingdom Viridiplantae; phylum Streptophyta; class Magnoliopsida; order Solanales; family Solanaceae; genus Solanum; species Solanum piurae. The sequence goes on from JAJOOO010028052.1 coordinate 7,840, forward strand.
AAACCAACAAAATAAAAATATACTACGTGTTCACTCCTTACCCGCGTTCACATTGTTATAGTAACCAAAAAAAATACTGACAAAATTTGTTGTAGTATGATCATCACAATCTGCATATAAAAAATAAAAAATAAAAAATTGAGAAAGTTTCAAAAAAAATGAAGAATTTGAAGAATCAACCAACACATGAACTAAAGAATAAAGAGAGGAGAATATTGTGAGAATAAATCAAATAACCATAATGATATGAGCAATAGTTTCAATATAGTAATAATTTATAAATGACAACAAAAATTAGCAATTTTAAAATGTCAACACCATTATTATAAAATTTATATTTTTTAATTTACGTGGTAACATGTATTCATTTTCTATCAAAAATAAAAACGAACAAATAAAAAATTCAAAATAATAACATTACAGAATTCTACTTAATTGAGTTCACCCTGTAATAGTAGACAAAGAAAATAATATAGTGGCATAGCTCATAGTATACCATCACAATCTGCATATAAAAAATATATTAAATGTAATGCAAAATCACTAAATTGATGAAACAATTATTATAGTAGTAATTTATGTACTAAAAATATTGAAAGACGGCATACATGGTCCAATGCCATAAAATTCTTCATAATTCCACTATTTCTCTATCGTCAGTTTTTCATTCTTTCTTGTTGCATTGAAGAGGATGGTGGTCAATCTCCTTCAATCATAACAAAACAATTTTACATCAAACATCAACATTTAAGAAAGAGGGCATATAACATACAATCTGCATATAAAAAAATATATTAGATGTAATGCAAAATCACTAAATCGATGAAAGAATTATTACAACAGTAATTTGTGTATTAAAAATATTGAAAGATGACATGCATGGTCCACTGCCATGAAATTCTTCAGAATTCCTCCATTTCTCTATCTCAGTTTCTTCTTCTTCCTTGTTGCATTGGAGAGGATGGTGGTTATTCTCCTTCAATCATAAACAAAACAATTTCACATCAAACAATTAAGAAAGAGGGCATATAAATACACAATACACTACTATATGTCCCCTCAATTTTTCTATGAGTGTAATCAAATTTAGATTTTTATTTGAATATATTTTTTGTTAAATAAATGTTTGAATTTGTATTTTGAAGAGTGGCATAAGAATGTGGATGCTGTTGTTAAGAAAAGTATTTTTTAAAGATGTTGATTCTGAAGTTTATATTTATTAATAGGGGATAAAGTTAGTTATTATTTGAAATTTAAATTTTAAATTAATTATTTAGATATTTTATAGTGGCCAATTTTGAGATTTATTTTTTAAAAGGACGTGGTCCTGTTTTTCCTTTTTTTTTAACTGAAAGTTGTTTATTTCTTTTATTAAATAAAGCAACAATGGATAGAATTTAATAAATTAAAATGTAAAAAAAACTTTCCCATTTTCCTATGAAAATTCACAGTTCTAATCATCTTTTTTTAAAAAAAAAAAATCATTTTTTTAAATTTATCTTTTTATTATTAAATTATTTTATATTTTATTTTTATTGAAACGTTTTTCTCTCTTTTATTAAATAAGATATGTTGTATGGATAAAATTTAATAATTTTTTTTAAAAAAAGTAACTATCCCATTTTCCTACGAACAGTGTTTAACTTCTGTTTTTTTATAAATCATTTTTAAAATTTACTTATTACTCAATATTTTATTCTAGATCAAAAAGCATTGATTTAGAGATAAACTTAGCTATTATTTGAAATTTGAATTTTGAATTAATTATTTAGGTATTTTGTGGTGGCTAATTTTGAGATTTATATATTTAAAGGACGTGATTTCCTCTTCTTCTTTTTTTGAACTTAAAATTGTTTATTTATTTTATTAAATAAGGCAACAATGGATAGAGTTTAATAAATTAAAAAATAAAGAAAAAAAACTTTCCCATTTTTCCTACGAAAATCAAAGTTTATCTTTATTTTATTTTTCTTGAAATTATTTTTAAAGATGTTGATTATGAAGTTTGTATTTATTAATAGGGATAAAGTTAGTTATTATTTGAAATTTAAACTTTAAATTAATTAGTTAGATATTTTATAGTGGCCAATTTTGAGATTTATTTTTTAAAAGGACGTGGTCTTTATTTTCCTTCTTTTTTTTTTTAACTGAAAGTTGTTTATTTCTTTTATTAAATAAAGCAACAATGGATAGAATTTAATAAATTAGAAGGAAAAAAAACTTTCCCATTTTCCCTATAAAAATTCACACTTCTAATCATCTTTTTTTTTAAAATGATATTATTATTAAATTATTTTATATTTTATTTTGATTGAAACGTTTTTCTTTCTTTTATTAAATAAGATATGTTGTATGGATAAAATTTAATAATTTTTTTTAAAAAAAGTAACTATCCCATTTTCCTACTAACAGTGTTTAACTTCTGTTTTTTTATAAATCATTTTTAAAAATTTACTTATTACTCATTATTTTATTCTAGATCAAATACCATTGATTTAGAGATAAACTTAGTTATTATTTGAAATTTGAATTTTAAATTAATTATTTAGGTATTTTGTGGTGGCTAATTTTGAGATTTATATTTTTAAAGGACGTGATTTCCTCTTCTTCTTTTTTTGAACTTAAAATTGTTTATTTATTTTATTAAATAAGGCAACAATGGATAGAGTTTAATAAATTAAAAAATAAAGAAAAAAAAACTTTCCCAGTTAGCCGCGGTCCATCTGGTATTTAACATCTCCATGTTGAAGAAGTGCATGAGCGATCCTTCATCAATTTTACCAACTGAAGATATTGGGATCAAAGATAGCTTATCTTGTGAAGAGATTCCGGTCAGAATTCTAGATCGCCAAGTTCGTAATTTGAGAACAAAGGAGGTAGCATCAGTCAAAGTTATTTGGAGGAATAAGTTTGTTAAGGAAGACACATGGGAAGCTGAGGAGGATATGAAGAAGAGATATACACATCTCTTTGAAACCGGAGAAATTCCAGAACAAGGTAGTAATTCTCATCTTAGTACTCTTTAATTTATAAGTTGGCATGTTGTATTTGCATTGCTTGTTGGCTGTTTGAGCTGAATGTTAGATGTTACACCCTTATCCTAGTAAGAGTAATATCATTTGAGGACGAATATTTCCAAGGGGGAGATATTGTAACACCTCTCTTTTTGAAAGAACTAGAAAGAGCTAGAATTAGAAAGAGTTGTTTTTGGAAAGAATTAAAAATCTGGAAATTTGTTAAGTTATGTTAAGTTTGGGCTTTTGGTCAACTTAAAATGATCATAACTCCTAGCTCAGGATGAGTTAGGTGTGCTTCCAGATACTGTAGGAAAGATTTTGGAATTATCTTTCCAACTCCGCCGAGTTTGTGCGATTCTGAGTTTGTATGAGTGAGATATGCCTATTTAAATTAGGGTTGTTCAAATAAGGAAAGTCTAATCCTGATTTTAGAAGGGCATTATGGTCTTTTCCATACCCCATGACTTAATTTCGTTTTTGGTAATTAATTGGGGTCTAAACTGATAGGATTCACTTTACGCTTTTACGATATTGAGTTAGTGTTTTAGAAAAGAGAAAAGAAGAAGAGAAAGGAGGAGAAGGAGCAATAATCGTCAAGTTCTTTAGAATCACTTGTGGATTTCGTCAAGGGGTGATCCCTACGAGGTATGTGAGTTCACACAACGTTGGGTTCATTCACGCACGCGCCAAACATGTTTAATTCAACATGAATTCTTTCTAAAAGTTGAAAGTTTGAATGTTCTTGATGTATGTTCATGAATTTACTTTCATTCTTGAATTTGGGATGAGATTGAGGAGTTCTTGAGAGTTTAAGGTCGATTTTAGAGTTGTATTTGATTAGATTTTTGTGTACATATGCTGGGTATCTGAATCTAAAGATAATTTGAGAAAAAGAATCGGGTTTAGGCGAATTGGGGTCAGAAAATGAAGAAGAAACAAGTTGGGCATATCTGGGTACCAAGTCCGCGTTGCGGACCTATTCCTCAGGATTGAAAAAGTTGCCTTCACGTCGCGGAGCGGTCACGGACCATTCTGCCTCAAAATTTATGTCGTGACCCAATAATTAAATGCAGCTCCGCGTCGCTGACTTGCTTCCACACAGTAATTTCTTAACCTTTTCTCGTGTTTAACTATCTAAAAACACTGCTAAAAATCATGAGATCTTTCCTATCACAAATATCAATCCTTGAATCCATAATTCAATTCAAGGATCAGTTAAGAGTCAAGTCAAGAGAAGTTAAGAGCCAAGTCAATAGAAGTTCATAGAGTCTTTCAAAAGTCTTTTACAAATGATTTAACTTTGTTTTAAGGCTTGAGATTTGAGTTGCATTTAAAGAGTAAAGTTGAATTCCATTTCTTCAAAGTATATGGGGACTATGTATTCCCAAAGAGTTAAAATGTTTTCACATTTAATCAAGAAAAGTAAACCTTGATTTCTAAAAAGCCTTTGAGCTAGTTTTCAGAAAGAGTAAGTGCTTTCACAATTAAGCAAGAGAGGAAACTTTGATTTCCAAGATAGCCTTTGAGCCAAATTTTTGAGCAATTATCTCAAATCACAGAAAGAAGTATGTTTTTAAACATAAGAGCTAGTATCATATTTTGGGAGTAGTATTGAGCACCAATATGGGGGAGAGTTCAGACAACTCACAGCCCCCATAAACCATGTAGCCACCATGGGTAGAAAAAGGGCCATACTTTTTAGATGATTCCTTAGTTCTTTTTAGCATAGACTAGTGGATCCACTTAGTAGTTCAGGTTCTATATCCTCGACAAGGTATAGGAAGGCTCTGGCGGCATGAGGCAAAATGATGTATCATCACAATAGCTTTTACGTGATAGTTGTCGGTTAGAGAAACTCCCACAGAAGTAATTGTATTTTTATATACACAGTTTATTTGTATTTTTACGTACATTTCAGAGTTATAGTGTATTTTTGCATACAAATAGAGTGTTATTGTATTTCCAAATACACAGAGTTGACATACATGTTTTAAACAACTTTTCTTTATATTTTACTTGTTTTATACTGCTTTATATTGAAATGAGTTCAGTTAAGTTGAGTTGAGTGATCCATGTAAGTTCTTCAGTTCTTTTCAAGCTTATGTCTTGTTATAGAATTCCCTTCGCATACTTGTACATTCAATGTACTGATCCCGGTTGGCCTGCATCTTATTATGATGCAGAAACATGTAACCAGGATCATCATCCAGTGCCTCGTTGATCCAGTTGAGCATTCAGAGTCAGTTGGTGAGCCTCCTTACTTTTCGGAGGGCTCCTTTGTTATCATTTGCTTTTTAATATTTCATTTGTTAGGATGATCGAGGGTCTTGTCCCGACATCTATCTCAGTTGTTTTAGAGGCTTCATAGACAGTCATATGTTAGTTCTTGAGTGTTCTATTTCCTCTTTTAATGGTTGAGACTTGAGTTGCCATTTTGGCTAAGTCTAATATTCCTTAAAGATATTTGCATGAGTTATCTTTGAGACTTTTTCTTGTGTTTAAGTCTTCCGCTGAGTAAGTAAGCCAGGTCAAGGGTTCTGTTGGGGCCATCAATGGTTTTTGAGTGCCAGCCACGCCCGGGGTGTAGGATCGGGGCGTGACAGTAATGGTATGATATGAGCGGTTAGTTGGAATGCTGGTAGTTGTATTGGAGACTTTTCTATGTGTTAGAATGGTTAGGCTATGATAAAGTACCTGGTAATTAGGTTGATCGAGAAAGTGGTTAGTAGTTAGAGTACTAGTGTAATTCGGAGGTATTTCGAGAGAGGGTAAAGATAGAGAAGCGAGTGGTCTATTTCATGATCTTACTAGTTAGTTTTTGATGTTATGTGATGGTCGTCGGGTTGACCGATGATGCCTACTAGTACATGTGTTTTGTACTGATACTACTCTTGCTATGTCTTTTGACATTATCTGGATGCAGGTTGGTGGTGATGATTCATTAGGTGAAGAAGAAGAAAATCTCTAACAACTTCTATCCTTCCTTCCGCATGGTGGGAGCTGTGTCTTTATTCATTATGTCCAGTTGTACTCGTAGTAGCTCTTGTACCTGTTTAGACTAGATCTTTGGGGGTGTTAATTTCTTTACAGGTCCAACTAAAATTGTGTTAAAGGTTTTTATTGTATTTTATTTCCATTTGTTTTCAAAATTTTCTGCATGTGTTAACTATTGGCATATGAGGGTTCACCTACTTAGGTGTTAGAGTGGGTGTCCGCATTGCCCGGTGGGTTGGGTCATGAAAAATTGATATCAGAACCTAGGTTACCGGTCTCCCAGTACATGAGCAAAATGTGGACTAGACTCATGCGGACTGGTGTGTTGACGTGCACATCTAATCATCAGGAAGTTGGGAAGCATTCTAGGAAATTGTTCCACTCATTCTCTCCTTTCGTGCGAAGTGTTTCTTGTGGTATGAGTTGAGTCCAATTGGTATCTCCCGATTCCAATTAGTATCTCAACAGAGTGGATCGGACGTCATGGTCACGACTAAAGGAACACAAGCAAGGTAAATTGGAACCGAGAAGGTTCCAATTAGTAATCTGGCCCTAGGGGCGGTGTAAATACATGGATGATCCGTAATGGTCATCCATGGAGCGAACTAACTAATAATTTGGACTTGACTGTGTATGTATATTGGAAACTGTGAATGCGTGATTCTTGCTATCTGAACTAACTGCAAATATGAAGTTGTAATTGCTTGAATGTGATGAGGTGATTATGTGTACTATAAATATGTGTTTGAACCTTGTTACGTGAAATATGTTGGCCTATTTGTTTAAATTACGTGATGTAACGACTCGTAAAATGATAGAGTGAAACTAGAGCCTCATATGTGAGTTTGGAGTCGAGAACTTAATGAAATGATTATATTTGAATTTGACCCAAAAAGTTCTTAAAAATGTGCTTCGGAAGTTACCGGAAATTTGTTTAGCTACTTATAAAAAGAT
>JAJOOO010028054.1:0-10638 GCA_029582685.1 Solanum piurae
TTACACATCGCTTCAGGGGCAGCGTTTTTCATGCCTAGTGCTATTATTTTCATGCCTATTATTAATTATTAATAATATAAAAATGATAAACAAGACGACAGTATACTCAATAAAATTGTTGAAGCATGAGGAAAATTGAATTATATATCATAAATAATAATAAAAGAATATTAAATTAAAAAAAACTTTTTTAAAAAAAAATTCTTAACCAAAATCCAAAATCGCTGCTATAGCAGCGATTTTTATTTTGTCAGAAGCCCTTTTGGTTATTTTTTTTTTGATGTGCCGTTTTAGTTTTTTTAAAGAAAAAAGCAGCGATTTTAAATTTTTTAAAATTTTTTTTTTACAAAATCGCAGCTATTTTTAATTTTTTTAAAAAAAATCTTTACAAAATCGATGCTGTGGCAGCAATTTTTAATTAAAAAAAAAAAAAGTTCTTAGACGAAATTGCTGCCCTAGCAGCGATTTTTCGTCATTTTGTCAGAGGAAAATCGCTGCGTCAGTAGCGATTTTGCCCTTTTGGTTAGAAAAAAAAGTGACGTGTCCTTTTGGAATTTTTGACAATTTTTTTGCCCTTTAGGCTCCGGGCTCTAAAGAAGATTCGATTTTTTTCTCTCAAAATTAGGTTTGATTTGGGAAGATGAATTGATTAGGGAATGAATTAGTGGGAATCCTAGTTGGCATCTTAGGTGGAGGAATTAGTCCCAAGTGGCTTGCCACATCATTAAAAAATTGGAAGTTAACTTTTGAGGGGTATTTGTGGTCTTTTGGGATAACGGCGGGGGTATTTTTGATCCCAAAATATAACGGAGGGTATAAGTGATCTATTTCATATAGTTCAGGGGCAATTTTGACCCTTTTCCGTTTAATTAATTGGGTAATGAAGAGACCATAATACCCTTCTAAAATCCGGTTTTGACTTTTCTTATCTAGACAATCCAACTTCAAATGGGCAAATATCCCTCATACGAACTTAAAATTGATCAAACTCGGCGGCGTTGGAAAGATAATTCAAAGATATTTCCTACGGTATCTTGTAGAACACCTAACTCATCTTGATCTAGGAGTTATGGTCGTTTGAAGTTGACTCAAAACTCATATTTAGCTTAACTTTGTCAAACTTTCCAAATTTGATTATTTTCAAAAACGTTTCTTTCTAATTCTAAGTCTTTCTAGTAGCGGGGTGTTACAGCTCCAATTTTCAATCCATATCAATTTTCTAAATCATGGTAAGCAACAGTGATACATGAAGATTGTGTGGAGAAAGAGGAGCAAGATTATTTTGTCAAGAAAATCCAGTCAAAAGAGGAGATTTGTTAGGGTTTTGCCCTGATTTTCCTACCATGTTTGAGTTTTATTTTTCTTTTAAAGGAAAGTCAAAGTATTACCATAAATGCTTTAATTTTTTCTTAAAGAAAAATATAATTCTCTTCCATATTTGGTTATTCTTTCCTTAGAAGAAATGTATGAAGCTCTATAAATTGAAGACTCTTCTTCTCATACCATAAACACAATATAATCCACAATGTAGACATTTAAGAGTTTTGTTTATGGGGAGACTTTCTCTCTACAATTTTTATGCTTTTAATTAGCTTTTTTTTTAATTATGTAGGTCAATTGGTCATATCATATAATAATATATATTTCTATTAGTATAGTTTTATGTGTTGTCTAATTTATCGTCATATAATTTGCAATTGTAAGTTTCGGAATGACGCCCTGATTACTTTCGAACCCAACACCTCCCTCTATCTTGTTATTTATTATATTGTCCTAGTATCTAGACAAGATATTTCTTACATTTAGACTGGTCACTTTAATTTCAGACTTGCATCGTATTTTAGAAACTTTTGTACTTATGACATCAAATCTTGGGTGGTGCATCAGTTTTTCCGCATTTCTTTTTAAAAGACTTATTCTTGAGATATTATGTTTGTCACTTACCTTTCTCTTATTATATTAACTTGAATTGGTAAGATATCTAGGTTGGCTTACCTATCAGTTTGGAACATAGGTATCATCATGACTTATGAGTTTGGAATCCGACTTTGGATCATGACAATTAAAGAGTGAAAAGTGTGACACAAAGATATCTGACTCTAATACCAAATAAAAACAAACAAAAAATTTAGAACTTAACTCAATTCGAAAAGCTTAATCAAAGAGTTAAATATGTCCAAGAACACATAAAAAGATATTCAATATGTTTCAATTTATGAGACATAACTTGAATCTACACCAAATTAAAGAAATAAAAACTTCTGAAATTTTTGACATGTCGTCTTCTTTGCCCTCATCTTTTTATTAATTTGAAATTTTCTCCATACACATTCCACTCTTAAAGGGAATCTTTCTGTGCATGTTTGTTTCCTTTATGAAAGAAGCATGTTCTTGTTTCTGTCTCCTCTTCGAATCTTCTGTTATTTCATTGAATCACTTTTATACTTTTTTGTTAATTCCAACTATTATATTTTGTCATTATTCAAGTGTTCTATTCTACACTTCTTAATAATCTAGATAAACGTTCTTTTAATTTTATATGACATTTTGTCAGAAATTTTTCATATTTTATTAATATTATTATTTTTGGACACTTTTAGACGTACCTTATGGGGGTTAGAGCAAGGGAAAAGTACTTTGATTAAAAGTAAATGTATAATTCGAAGTTTTGAATGATTACTGAGCTAAGTTGAAAATTTGAATTTTTAATCGATTTTGGTACTACTTGGATTATCGTCCTCCTATGTTGTTGTCGGGATAAATCTGACTTGTTCTTTTATTCCCGCTTACATAGATAGAATATTTTAAAAAATAAGTATCAGTTTTAGTAGTAGATTTAAATACAGTAGAATTGATTGAATTTTTTTAAAAAATAAATAAATATGTGCACAAGTATTTTTTTTCTTTCATTTTTTAATTTAATACTATTTAAATATAAATAACTTCAATAAGATATCATTTAATAAAGTAGTGAATTAAATAGCAAGAACAACTAAATCACTAAAAAAAAGATGGCTAAGATGAATAGATCTCTTATAGGAACAAAAAAAAGTTATAACGTAAGGTCACACATTTTAAATAAAGAAATTTATATTTATATAAATATATAAATAAATAGCTCAAATAAGAAAGGGAAAGTGCGTGTGGTTAAAAACGGATTAAAACCGAAAATCGAATTAAATAAATTAACTTTTATTTGATTTAAATTTGATTTAATTTGATTCTAAGTTTTAAAAAATTAATAATATTTTATTTTATTTTATTTCATTTGTCAAGTTATATGACGAAACACCACTTCTCAAGTTTTCCTCAAGTTTTTTCCAAGTATTCTTGGGGCCAAACGGATCCTAAATCTTAGGTCCAACAAAATCGTTTCCCCAACACCCTTTCTCTCTTTCACCATCTTTAAGGATGTTAATAGTTCCACATGATTGTTAATAGATAATTAAAATCGATTTATCTATGAATCGAGAAATGCTATGGTTTTTACATATAATTTATGAACTTATATAGAAGTAATTCACGAGATCATGCACTTCTTTTTCCTGCTTATAACGGAAATAGGTATCGTTGGTTGGTCCAGCCTATTCTTAAAATAAACAGCTCACACACAATAGCCGAGTAATAAAATATCTCACCTAAATTCAACATCTAACCATGGAAACTTAAGTTGAATTGGTGGAAACACCTTTGGATTAAGCTCTTTACATACCAAGCTCATAAAACAAGATCTCAAATTTTCATTTAACAAGTGTTTTGTATCTCATGTATAATTATGTATATCACTCCTATCTATCATGTATAACGGTGCAAATCAATGGGAAGTTTGTGGGTGATATACAGAATATACCGTGTGATCTCACAAAGCTATTTATAAGTTTGATATTTAACTTGAAATAAGTCCAGCCATACTAACTCTCACATATACATGCAATCAAAGAGAGAAAAAGAAGGAAGAGAAGTTGAAATTTATGAAATCCTCAAATTTAGATCCAATCCTTTAAGAATCGAATAACACTTTTGTTTTAGATTTTGTTTTTCGATGAAAAAATTGAATCCCCGTCGACTATTATCAAGAATAAAAATATACGTAATTTGGGTATTTCAAAAAAATTATGAATCGATCGATATATTATAAAGCGTGAAATAAGGAAGAGGATATTTACCTTCTAGTAAATTGTTGATTATATATTAAATTTGCCCTACAATGTCAATCTTTTTGAGCTTCAATTGTTAAACCTAATCCTAGGCTAAAACAATCACTTAGAATTAAATATAAGTGTCAATATCCTAAAAGAAGAATTGAACAAGCTTTCAAAAAAAAAAGTGATGTCCTTTGACCAAGTCAAGGGTTTTTTCCCCCTCTACCTTTAACATTTTGAAACGAAAGGAGTAATTATAAAGACAAAAAAATAATAATACAATAATCAAAATACCCTTTTTATTAAAAAAAAAAAAATTACGTGTAAAAAAGAAACACAATAACTAACGTGGACCAGAAACATACTAGTAATGGTACATTAATTATATCTCTTCCAAATACATAGAGGAACAAAACAAATAGGCATACATTTCAGTATCCACCATAAGGTTGGCCTCTAAAATGTGATAAAGTCTCTAGGACATGATGCTTTGCTTTCTCAAAATTAATCAATCCCATGAACCAAAAGTCATGACCATCTATTGTGACAATTTGAATGTACCTTTCTGATGGATTTTCTCTCATCACTACTGGATTGACACTTCCAATGTTTGTCAATGGTATTGCCACCTACATAGACACTCAAGTTAGCTATGAGCTATTCAGCGACAAATTAACAACGAATATTGTAGCTCTTTTTTTTTAAAAAAAAAGTTAGTTGCAATTTTACTTATAATACTCTCATGTTTATAATTTTTCCTTCTCAAATTCATTTTCCCTCACTAATAGCCATCACTTACAAGTGGTCTAAGTTAAGTAACATTTTTCAGTGTAGACAAGTTGAAAGAGCTTCGATAGTTATATTTTTTGTAGTCAAAGAGGGAGATTATGTTTAAAGCGGTATAATTCTACTTTTTTTTAAAAAAAATTGAGGTTATCACTAATTGTTTATACTTGTTCGTCTTGATATAGTGAGGTAATAAAAAGTGTGTCAAGCTTGATTCACCAGACTCTATAATTAATAGTATCAATATATTATTTTACTTAGCCTGTTTCTCCCACGACTTATCGGACCAAACTAAAAAGTTGATTGGAATGCAAGGTGGTAGCCACTCAAACAATTGTGGAAGTTATCAACAGTCATGTTCTTATATTTCTTTATTGTTCAGTACTAAATTCCTTTATTCACCAATCAACTAAAGAGCGCGCATAGATTTCCACTAGGCAAAGGAACTCAAGAAGCAACAACACAATAGTTGCACGAAAGCCTGTCTTACCTTCTATTATATTAGTAAAGGTCCTTAATTAGACCTCACTAACAAGATATAAAGAGCTTTTCCCTTTACTAGTAAGAGACAAACGCCATCAACTTTTAGTCATCTATCTCCCTACACCCTTGTCCCTTTTGAAGTATAAGTCATCAACTCGATCTATCTTGATGGAATTTTTCTAGTAGGTAACGAGAAGACTAAAGTATTAAAATTACCTTATAGTAGCTCCAAGCTTCGTGTCCTGATGGAGCTCGAAAAGATAAGGGACGATCACTATAAAAAGCCACTTTGGTTGATGACAAATAAAGAGTTCCAGCAACAGGACCAGTTAATGTAGAAAGATAACAAGCAAATGTCTTCTTCAACTGTTCATTTGGATCTGTTGCAAAAATCTGCTTGTAAAGTGGTTCAAATCCACCTTCTGTCAATGCCTTGGCTGTCAATTTAAGTTTACCACATGCTGCTTCTGATACTGATGGACCAGTTTTCACTACAAAATGAAACACAAATAAAAAATTATTAGCAGTTGGTGATAAGAGATATATAATTAAATAAATTAAAATTTGTATGTGGAATTGGGACTACATCAAAAAAAATCTTTATCGTCAATTAATATACAACAATAACCTAATTGCCACTAAAAATGTAATTTTAGCAACATTTAACACTCTTTGTAAATGTCCCTAAAGCCTATAGCGACACTGGATCCAATGACAATTAACTAATGTCGATAAATGCTTTATCACTCTTTATTAATGTGTATATTTTTTGCCGCTAAAGGTAGTTTTTGTTGTAGTGCGGCCACTAATGCTGGCATTAGGGTAGGTTGTGTGGCCCTTCTCTGAACCTTGTTAACACGGGATGTTTTGTGCATCGAACTATCCTTTTTTCCTTGTAATTTAAACTTTCCGTTTAGAATAATTCTGCGATTTAAGTCTCACCCTTGTTAGAGAGGAGCAATGACAAAAGAACTTATGGGCTATCCCCACTTTCCATTACTTAATAGGGCAATTCCTTGCACTTCGTTAAAAAAAAAGCTAGTGAAAGATGACTAAAACACTAGAAAAAAGCTAGCTTTTTTACCATAACAAGAATTTTGAAAAATTATTTTTAAATATCTGTTTGACCATGAAATTTGTATAGATTCTGATAATATATGATCTTCAAATGTCGGTTCAGACCAGTTTTTGAAACGTACACTCAAACAACTTCAAATTTCAAAAATTCTAATTTTCAAGTTCTAACTTCGAAATGCACTGCCAAACAAGAGCAAAAGACTATCTAGTCTAAATAAATTCAGACACGGAACTAAGATTTGAATTTTATAGATTGAGAATTCTAGTTTATGGTTCTAAATTAAAAGAGTTTATACATAATTATAAGATAAATATAGAATTTGGATCAAAATTACTGGATTCACCGAACCCCATAGGTTTAATGATAAGAGGCAAAAACACTTCCCACACAACTATTGATCACAAAAATATCTTGTAAATTCTTTGCTACAACAAACTCTGTTACCAACCAATGTTAAAGGATATAATTAAAGAGTTTAAGTAATATACACTGACATTATAAATAATTTAGAACTCACGGTTACGCCAGACGTTACGGGCGATAGTGTCAGCTTTGTTAGTCCAAGAATTGAAGACATGAGAAACAGAGTCAATTGGATTGGTGTTAGGCTTAACAACAGGGGAATACACAAGGTAAGGTTGTTGAGTTTGAAAATCATGTCTCTTTTCTTGATCATGAGCTTTTTTGTTGTGATTTGGGACTGATGGAGGACTCATGATATGGGTGCCTAATTTTTGCTGATCCATATGAATATGGTGATGAAGGAACAGAGGATTTTACTGGTTTTTGTGTATTGATAGAAGAAAAAAGCTTTAAATATTGTGCTGAGAATCTGCTTTAATTAGTAGAATGGGAAAAATGAATTTTATGTAAAGGATAAGTATATTCTGTAAAACGCCAACGCGTTTTCTTTTTGCTTGATTATATTAGTATGCTGTAAATTGAAGCTAAGTTTTGATTTAAGGAAGTTGCTCGAATGACAAGTATTCTTCACTTTATGTAAGTTCGAATAGCTATAATTAGGGGTGTAAAAAATGAGTCTAAATATAGGTAATTCGTCTAACTCGTTCAGAATTTTAAGGATCGGATTCAAGATTATATGAATTTGGTGTAATTTCAAGTCAGTATTTAACTCATTTTAAGAGAATCCTCAATTGAGCCCAATTTAATCTCGAATTTCAATCCATTTTAAAATTCTTTATTTGCATTGATGTAATGTATGTTCCTTTCATGTCTGAGCATAGAATCCTTTTTTACCCCCTTCCATTCTATTCTTACGGTAGTTATGTCAGTATTGAAGGTATGAATTTCTATCTATTTTATATTTTTTAAGATTTTATCTATCCATTTGTAACTTCTTTTTTAAAATTTTCTTAAGTTGAAATTCAAATTGTAGTTATAAAAGTTAAATAACAATATATTAAAATTATTGAGATTAAGAGGGTCAAATTGGGCGAGTCATGACCCAACCCGATTTTTAGCCCCAAATAATCTTGGGTAGGTCAAGACCCAACCTAATTTCTATTTCAACTCATTCTAATATCTCTCATTTCAACCCAACTCGTCCATTTAACACCCCTACCTACAACTGTCCATGGGAAGAGACATCAAACAAGTACACTTATGGATCGTTTGATGGGTTGCATAAGAATAAGTGGTTAAAATTAGTTATACTGATATTATTTCTTATGTAGTGTAAATAACATGAATTGCATAATTTCTAAATAAAATTGTTTGTTTAATTATGTTAATACAACATTAAAATATTTTACATTTCTAATACAATAATATTTCATGTATTAGCTATACATATTATAATACCAAAATTAATGTATAACAAGTTGAAAAAATATATCAAACAAAATATTGATAATATACAAAACTAATATGTGCACATATTTGTTTTTACAAATTGAACCATAAAATAAGCAATGGTCATCATTTTTGCTGAGAAGATTATATTGCAAATCAAAGCAGATTTAGCTGGAGTACATCAAACTCAAAGTATGGGGAGATTCAAGATTTAAGTCGTACAAATTTTATTTTTAACATCTTTAATATTGATTTAGTTAGTATGGGAAGATCCAAGATTTAAGTTGTACAATAACATATTCAAAGTAATACTATCACAAGTGATAAGTGAGGTTTGAAAAAAATAGCGTATGAATCAGTTTTATTCCTATCTTTAAGGTAGAAAAATAAAGTTGTTTCTAGTGGGTCATTGGCCTAAGTAATGCATATATAAAAAATAAAATGAGAAAAAAATAAAGTAGTGAGGAAGTTACCTGAAAATAATGGAGAGAAGATTAGTAGCAATAACAAATAAAGAATTTTCTTATTTCCGCAGTCCTCTTTTAGTTGTCATGTTGTACTTTTTGAAAATCAATTTGACTAATTTTCAAAATTAAATTAGATTACATTAATTTAATATTTTAAATTAAAAATTTAGATATTCAAAAACCATAAAAAAAAAATAGTATTATAAATAACCATTACAACTAAAAGTGGACGAAAAAAGTATAATTTTAGTGAATTTTGATACGGAGATTATGTTCACATTGAAAGTATTGATTAAGACCAATTCATTGTATTTTTTTTTGCATGTAATTAATTCAGGAAAAAAATAAGGAATGGTCAAATGGTGATCACTGGATTCAAACTTCTAGTTTTTTTTTTGTTTTTATTTCTATTTTTGGGTAGTCTACTATGTTAAGAAATGACTCATACTTGCGACGTTTCCTAATATTTCGGAAAAGGGTCTGAAAAATATTTTAACTTTGGTCGAAATTATTGTTACGATACTAAATTTTATGGAGGACCTTTTACCCCCTGCACTATTTAATATTGTATTTTAAAAATATATATGTGCCCACTGGACACATTACTATTTATAATTATGCAATATTTATGATGTCCACGTAGACACATATATACCTTTAAAATACACTATTAAATAGTGCAGGGGGAAGTTTAGTATCGTTACAACAATTTCGGTCAAAGTTCGGATATATTTCAAACCTTTTTCCCTTTTAATTTATGTGATATAGTTTAAATTTTGAGAGTCGAACAATTAAGTTTGATTGTAAATTTAGTATGGAATTTTCAAATATTTTGAAATAAAATTTAGTGACATCTTTTGGATTTCAAAATTTTAATAAGTCTATCACTACAACAAAAGCAATTTTTAACGGTAAAAAATATGCATATTAATAAAGAGGGTTAAAACATTTACAGGTATTAATTGATGGTCATTGGATCTAATGTCTTTATAGGCTTTAAGGACATTTACAAAAAATGTTAATTGCGTTAAAAAATATTTTTGATATAGTATATCTTTGATCGTTATTTTTTCATATAACAATTAAATATTTTGATTGTGCATTATTATATTTAGAGGTCGTTTGGATAGAGAGCATTATGAGAAATAATTCATGTAATATGTATGGTATTATTTAGTACCATGTTTGGTAGGAATTTAGGCATATGGATTAGTTATACACCCTACCTGGTATTATATGATGTATTACTAATACCTTCAATTTGGAGGTATTAGTAATACATAGGATTTAGAGCATGTTTGACATTGCTGCTAAAAACAACTTACTTTTGGAAGCACTTTTAAAAAAAGAAATAAGTGTAAAAAACACACCTAAATTATCTCATTTTTTGAGTTTAATACCTAAACTATTGAGAGTGTAGGTTTCATATCTAAACTATCACTTATTAGTTTGAGAAACTAACAAGTGATAGTTTGTTGGTAAACCATTTCCAACTTATTACTCAATATAAAAGACTTTTTCGTTTTGTAACAACGTAGAAGAGGATAGATGTAGCATGTATACCTTCGGAGTTTTGGGCTAAAATTATTTTTGGCTTAAGTCATACGCGACCCTTTAAATTTGTCTTCATATTTCAGTTAGACACTTTAACTTAGACTTGTACCTATTGAACACAAAATCTTAACAAATTTATACTTATTTAACACAAAATGAAAATTAGTTCAAAGACAAAAGTGTGGGTCTCAAACACAAATACATAATCGATGGATCAATTAAATGATGACACGTGACAATTGAATCCAATTTTTTTTAATCTCTATTTAAATCATTCAAAAAGAATTTTAAAAAAATCAAAAATTTATTTTGAATC
>JAJOOO010028056.1:0-16430 GCA_029582685.1 Solanum piurae
GTACACCTTTTTTGTCCACCTGGCGTAGAAATTGACAACACACTCTACTAGGCGCGTGAGGAAGTGATTTTTTGCCACATCACAAAGCTACAACGGTAAAAAAACGTAAAATCTCCATTTTTCTTAAATATTTGGCATATCTTAAAAGAAAAATAGGGCAAAATGTAAATGAAAGTAAAGGAAACAAAGATTAACACTTGGTAAGAATTTAAGACAAATTTGAAATATAATCGACCAACATCACGTCTAGAAAAACCCAAATCCAGAAGAAGTTCCGCGAAATCAGCCCTTATTCAAAAATAACTTTTAAACAATGAATTTTAAATTTAAGAAATTTATTTTTTGCAATATTAATTTATCTAGGTGGCTATTATTTATCCAGGTGAAAATCCACATCACCACTTTTGCCAACTGTCGCGCGCGTGTAGTCACAATAGGAGTAGGTGGACGAAAAAGGTGTACGCGACGGAGGAATAAACAAGTTCAAGGGGGCAATTAAAACGGAATTTAATTTAGGTGTACACCGTATAAAAAGCTTCAAGTTCAGGGGGTAAGGAGTACTTTTGCCTAAAAGAATTGATTAGAATAAAGACAGGACAAAAGTTCAAACCAGGAAAAAGGGCAAGAAGAAATAAAGAGAAGATTGATTGCCAATGTTTCAACTCCTTGGCAAAATCTTAACTTGCATTGTTCATAAAACTACAAAGAAAGCCTGTTTGGCTTAATCCCTAGAAAAGGGGATCTATTTGACCTATACAAACTTTGACCAATAGTAACCACCACCACCCCACCCCACCCCTAAAAAATTACACTCATGATCTGACTGACAAAAATACCATCCTGGACATCAGGAACAATCACACACACTAATGGCTAGGGTACTTAGCAAAAATCATCTTCAGAGGAAAAGGAAGAGTCAGATTTGACAAGGATTAAATATTTCCATCCATTTCTCTCAATTAGACCAAAGATAACAGGCACTTGTACAAGCACTACAATAGAGAATCTCAGGGCACCAATGGAAGTACTTGTAGGAACACTTTTTGTCTCAAGAAACAGTTCGCCCATAACAGACGGAGGCAATGTAAAGATTCTTTGCCCATTTCTCCTGCAGACAGAAATATACACAGTTAGCTTAGAAAATAGTAGGCGCGCACACACACAGATGTGGTTTACAATGAAAAAAACTAGGCAATAACCGATGCAACATCAACCTTGACATGAGTGCTGGGAAACGCAGAGGTACGAAGTGTCTCTTGCGTTTCATCAGGAGGTTTCCTTCTTGGTATACTTAGAACAAATGCAGCTTGATCCCATGTAGCTGCAGTCGCTGTGATACGATAACCAGCATCCCACCTCTTATGGATCCCTTCACTAGGATACAGAAAATCCAATTCCACTGTCTGAAAATTCACAGAAGCACATGAATACTAAAATTAGGAATTGGAAAACATCATGGACATGACCCAAAAGAATAATAAAGAAAAGGTTTAAACCTGATCAGAAAACCCAGACCCACGAGACATAACAATTGCCCATTTATTTCCAGAAGTTGCCATGGCAGTGACATAGAAACCCTCCTTCCATTTTTTGTTTATCCACTTAAATGGAAAGGACTCGCTGACTTTGTAAGACTGCTGCAGATACTGGGTACCTGATATTCACCACAGAACTAAATTTAGTACCCTCTAATTCGCGGAATCACATAATAAACACATACATAGAAAGTCAGCAATGTTCCTCTAACCCTTTGACATGACAACTAAAGAGCTCCCGTTGCTAGATCCTGCCAAAGCACTAATATAATAATTCGTCTCCCATTGCTCCATAATCCATTCCTGTACCCAAACAGAAGACAGAGGATTAACCAAACTTCTTATCAGTAGTAGTTGACCCATATCTGAACCAGTAAAACAGATATAGCATAATAAATGTGGATATCCGCAACATAGATTTATCAGGTATGCTTCAAGATTGATCACATTCAATAATAGATAAGAGACCTTGTGAAGAAAACAAGGTGACAATTTGTAAACTTGATCACTAAATCCAGTCCCTGCATCCATGATTAGGGCCCACAAGCTCGAACAGCAGGCCACACTGCTGATAAATAGTCCATCCTCATTTCCTTTATCAATATGCTGAGCTAGCCTCTCATCAGCAACGTTATAGTGATACCTGCAACCCGATGTTGTAGTTGCTTTATTTTTCGAAAACCTTAAATAATCAAATTATGGCCAAAAGAGTATATACCGTTGCTTCATCGGGCGACGACCATTGTAAACACTGATCCACTGTGTTGCAGGCATTCCCATTCGCACCTTCTTCTTTGGCTGTTCATCATCGTCGTCTTGCACTGTCAGTCTACCTCTCTTCTGTCCGACTTGATATATAAGCTATATAGATCAACAACGAAATTCAGCTTCTCTCAGTGATTCAACTCAAGGAGTAACCTGGAACTGATGAAACATGCAAAATACCTTCTGTGCACCATCAGTGTTAATTGGCCTATTGTCTGGATTTGGACCTACTATCCCATCAAATAAGGAGATATATTTAGCGTAGTTAGGCTCTTCATCAAATTTCAAGTTCACAACATACTCCACAAAGTGTCTGAATGGAACAGGGCAGAGTAAGCAAAGAGTTTCCGGAGAGGTTGCCATCTTTTTCTTACAGACAAGGAAACCTTTATTCTCACCCTAGATTAAAAAAATCATTATCAGAAAAAAGGAGACTCTGTAGTAACAAATACTGCTATTAAGTAGAGAAATGTGCAGACCTGATAACCCTGCCACGGCAACTTGGCTCGGAGAAGGAAAATGAGTGTGTAAGCCAGAGATTCTAGATCATCCCTCCTGCTTCCAGTCCGTCCAAGGTGAGCATGCACACTAGCATACCTTACAGTTCCTCTGAAGCAATGGTTTTCTCACTATTTATTGAATGCACGTCTAAATACAAATAGAGGACACAGAACATAAAGAAAAGATAAGGTAAACTGTTGATCATTGTACCTAAAGACATCAGGTCGCTGATCATATTCAACATGTAGACCAGTTGAAGTATCACGCCACTTTGTCGCTGAAGTATTCAAACAGGTAACAGAAGAGACATTGCATTAATAAAGCATGATGAAGATATCAAATGTAAAGATTAAGAAAGATCAACGCACATCTATGTTTTCTTTCTAGATAAGTTCCAAAATATTATACCTAATCCAAGATCAACTAGAAACAATTTTTTCTCGTCAGGAGTTCCAGGTGGTCCAAGAAGAAAGTTCTCAGGTTTTACATCCCCATGCACATACCTGGGAAAAACAGCAGCCAGAACGATAAGACTTACTTCAGAACCGGGGTTTTACCCTGTGCGCACCCAAAGGGTAGCGGCTGCGGGTTTCCCTTGTCATAAAAAAAAAGACTTACTTCAGAACCAATATACAGTGTTTCCTTGAAATACTGAATTTTTTGCACCATTGTCAACACTCAACAAGAACATGTCAAATATGGTAAAGTAGTTTAGCATTTTGTGGATTCATAGACTTCAACACATAAATAGATGTAGTAAGTTAAATCTTCTGTTCTTATGATAAGTAGTTATTAACATCCACTTGTTGCAACAAGACAACTTTATAACTCCCTTCTATAACATCCAAATAACAATTTTCCTCTGTACAAATCCAAACTCGATTGACGTGGACTATATGCCGATTACACAGAACTTATAATCTCTAAAATAGAACACAGCTATCCACATGAAGTAACATAACATTCATTTATATAAAACTTACCCTCTAGAGTGCAACTTCTCTAATATTGAGATAGCTTCAATAGCAATGCATGCTACCATTTCAGTAGACATCCTGAATTTGAAAACATTAAAGATCCAACACATTTGAGTTCAAGGAAACAGCATATGATATCAAAAGATGTGCTCCAGAGTACAATAATAGAAAATAGATCTTACATATGGGAATTGTTGTTCCAAACATCCCATAAACTAGGACCAAGCATATCCATGACCTGCAATATTATAGGATATCAGTAATAGCAGTGGAGATTGGAAATCAAATCCAAGTAACTCAACTACATAAAGATATCACGTACCATAATATAGTAATCACCTTGCCGTCCTTTATAATGAACACGCGGTACACCATGACTACCACCAAGGACACTAGGGAATACAAGAAAATGACATGAAGTGTAAGATAATGCTATTACCAGGTAATCAAAGTCAGAATAAAGGACCTACAGATATAATGGGAAAAAAATGGAGACTTACTTGTAGACCTGCCACTCATAAGGTGGTCCATAGTTACAACCTTTGCTACTTCTATGCTCAAATTTTAAGGCAACCTAGAATAAAAAATGACAGTAGGATCAATTTGCATATCAAAGAGACACCTCTCTGACATATTCAGCAGAAAAGGTAAATGAATGCAAAAAGTAAAGTTCCACCTCTACAGCTCCAGGGCCAGTTCGTTCAAGAGGATTTGTTGTATTTACCCGACGACCAACATACACTTGACCAAATCCACCTTTACCTAGCTTCTTCTCAATCCTATAAGCTGGTGATCCACCAACCTGGACCTGTTAACCACACAAGGAAACTAGTAATTCAACAACTCATCTGAATCCTTCAATTAATTAAAATAAAAAGCAAGAATAGTAACATCAAATTTCTCTACGCCGACAGCGATATGGAAATCAGTCACTCGTTTATTGACAAGTGAAACTGAACAAATGCCTAACAAATTCGAGATAAGAAGGCAGGTTAAAAAAACCAACAACTTGACAATATCATTCACTCGTCCTTTCATCAGTCCCTTTAAAAGGGCCTCAAAACGATAAGAGAAAAACAAACTTGATCACTCAAGAAATCAGGTGAAGAAAACAAAACAGTCACAAATAAAAGAGGATAGAAGTTTCTGGTCTATGTAAATGTAACTTTGTGTACTATAAACACCTAAAAAAACTGAGCTTTCCAACTTCAAATTCTAATTTACGCACAAAATCCAATACTCTATTTGCCTTAAAAAGTCAAAAATGAAACCTTTGATACTCAAAAGTATGTTTGAGAAGCTTTTGCCCCCAAAAGAATTTTTTTCCAAGATTTTCAAACTCAACTTTTCTCAAAATCTATTTTTGCAAAAACTCAAACAAACAACACAGAGTATCATAATCAAATAGACCTATATTGAGCAAAAATGAATACTAATAATTCATATAACAAACCATAACTAGCTCGAATTATCAGAATACTCTTACCCTTTCAGGCAATGGAGGAGTGCTTCCTTCATCCTCTGCCGCTGCTAAGCCTTTATTACCACTTCCTCCACCATTCTCATGCTCATCCATCTTTTCCACCTCCTCCACCTTTACCTCTTCACCAGTTCTCCGCGGCAACGTGATTTCCTTCACAACATCATCACCATTCACAACGTCGTTTTTCTTCTTCCTCCCTCCTCCCGCTCTATTCCCTGTACCTCTCCTCCTCAACCTCGTCGTCGGCGCGTCCGGTTTGTCTTTTCCCGGTGACGGCGCGTGTGTTACGTTCGGAACAATCGGTTCACGACCTTTACGCACAGAACTACGCAGTTGACGCATATCGATCATCCATCAACTTTGAAAATCCACAAAAAAAATCGAATTTTCTGGAATCTTCCACCGGCCGTTCAAGAGTGAGTTTATGAAATCGGAGAACCTGTTAGCCGGAAAATGTGTGTTTATATATATATAATATATATATATTGTATGTATATATGAATTAGGGTTTTGGATTGTTGAAGATCTGTGGAGGGAAACGGAAGTGAAAAATGGCTACAAATTTAGGGAGCTAATGGAGAAAGATGAAAGCAATTTCTTCTTAGGGACTAATTTTTTTGTTAAAATGTTGATTAGTTATAATTATATGGAAAAAAAAAGATTAATTTTATATATAATAATAATATGAAAAACTCCACTTAATTTTATGAACTTGAACTCCACGGTAAAAACGTGTTCATACAATATTAAAAATTATCATAATAGTGTGATGATGTAATAACCATGTGCGCACCCAAAGGATAATGATTGCGGTTTTCCTTGTCATAAAAAAAATAGTGTGATGATGTACCATATCTAAAACATTTTCTATAAAAAGTAGTACAATATTACTATCATGAATGTATAAGTTAATGTTATATGATTTGGTACTGGATCGGTTGTACTGGTATCAGTCCGGTCTGGTAGTATTCGGGACGAAATGGGATATATTGAATCAATACTCGAAATGGAATGATACCATGATTTGGTACCGGTTCATCTCGATTTCGTTTCATTTCGATCCAATCTCGATAAATTATTTTTAATTAAAATTAAAACTAGTATTTTGTTATTGTTTTATACTTTTATTAGCATTTTTTTGTTTATTTAATTTTTTTAAAATTACAAACTTAAGTTATTTAAATTACAAGTTATAAGTATAACTTAATAACTTATAAATTTCAAAAGATTCAAATCTTGAAAACTTCTAACATAAGCTCAAAAACTTGAAAAAAAAAACTTTATTAAACTTAACTTACAAACTTATATAAGTAAAAAAAAATAAAAAAAAATCTTTAAAATAAACTTAAGTAAAATTACATTATAAATTTTAAAACTTAAATACTATAAACTATTAAACTTAGAAAAATAAAAAAAAGACATTCATATTTTCGTAATTCAAAATAACTCAAAAAAAAATTATTTTTTGAAATAGCTATATGTGTTGTCCTGTTTATCCCATCCAATTCCGTTCTGGTCCATCCCGATTCTATCTCAGTATATAGGGGGATGGGACAAAACCGAGTCTCCATCCCGATAATTCCGATCTGGTTCATCCCGGTATCAGTCAACAACCCGATCAAACTGTCCCGTTTCGATCCGGTACCGGTGGTCCCATTTCGATCCGGTGCCAGCCTTAGGTGTAACAAAATTCCATCAAATAATTTTGTTATACTCACAAAGTCGAGATAACATTTGTGTATATCATATTCTTTCAAACTTTACTTATGAGATTATATTTGAGTGTGTAATTATTGTTTGGGTGGTTGCGTAATGACGCATCTGGTATAATTGTGTTGTTATATATATATATATATATATTTATTTTTATTTTTTGTCTTACTTATAATTTTTACCATATCTTTTTATATTAACTTTATCTTATATTTTACTTTTTGTTAGATTTATTGTTCAAATTTGATATGTGATAGTATTATATAACAATAAAGAATATAAAAGAAAGATTATACAAATACTTACCTACTACCTTAAAGTCTATTTGGAAACTAATCTAGAAATTGATTAGTAATATTATTATTTTGTAACGGAATGTAATATACAATTTAACATATTTGTCTAGTCCATATTATTTAATCAAGTATTGAAATTGAAAAGTATAAGAGTACTATTTAATTCTCCAAACATGGTTAGAATTAATGGTGATTACTAATTTTCTAATTACTTTTTAATCAAATATATTACTATATAATTATTTTTTCATTTCTCTAAAAGATAAAATTCACCTCGAAAATTGTGACACTATATAAGATTCTCTTGTTTCCTTTTCAAAAAAAAAAATCATCTCTGCCGCGACCCGATCGGAATCGCCACCATCACCGCCCTTACACCGCCGCAAACAAAATATACTCGCCGGCGAGGCGAATTTTTACCGTGAAGTCTTGCGAAAATGTCATCGAGGGTGTCGGTAACAGTGTCACAGGACGGAACTGGTGATTACCGGACAGTGCAAGAAGCCATAGACGCCGTTCCACTATCAAATAAGTGTCGCACTGTGATTCGTGTAGCGGCTGGTGTTTATAAGCAGCCAATTTATGTTCCGAAAACGAAAAATTATATTACACTTGCTGGGTTTAGTCCTGAAGCTACTGTTCTCACCTGGAGTAATACTGCCACTAAAATTGATCACCATCAGGTACATCTTTTTTCCTTTTTAGCTTCTTTTTATGTTTTAAAATTTTAGAGAAGAAGATTTATACTTTATTGTTTGGGTTCAAGTCTCACCGTCATAAAAAAATGTTTTTTTTTTGTGGCATTTTTGGTGGAATACTCGTGATAGATGTAGTGACTAGTGAGTACATAATGAATCCAACAGGGGTTGTAGCGGAGTAGTGGAGTGGTAAGTACTTCTTCATTCATAACTAGAAGTCTGAGGTTGGAGCCTCGGCTAAGGAGTCACTTTGTTAGGGAGTGCTTGACTTCATGGCACGAATCCGGATTTAACGGGCACCAATTGATTGTACCGGACAGTGGGAAACAAAAAAAGGGCATAATTTAGGTAGTAGAAGTATCAATATTAATAGCATACAGGGTCATGTTAAAATGCATAATGAAATTCATAAAAGTGTCAATCTTTAACTGTTTTAGCTTTTGGTTGAATAGAACAATTTAACTCACGGATATGTTAGAGGCATAACTAGGTTAAATAAGTGTCTATCTTGGTGGCTGGCGCCCAAGGGTGTGGTCTAGTGGTCAATGAAGTAGGTTGAACATCATGACGTCTCAGATTCAAATCCAACAGAAACAAAATATTAGGTGATTTCTTTTCATTTGTTCTAGCCTTGGTGGGTAGAGTTACTTGGTACTTGATGATGCTGGTGGGAGGTGGCACGTATGACGTGGAATTAGTCAAGGTGCGTGTAAGTTGGTCCGAACACCATGGTTATCAAAAAGAAAAAAGAGAAGTGTCTATCGTTATATGTTGAGCTTTTAGATGAAGTGAAATATTTTAACTAGGCATGTTATACACGTGATGGACGTGTTGAAGACATAAATAAGTATAAAAGGTAGCTTTAAATGAAAGTCGTTAAATAGGTGATGGACGGTGTAAAACATAATTAAGTAAAAAGTTTAATTTTTAACGGTTCAAGGTTTTAGATGAAACATTCAAACACTCTTCAACATCTTTCCTCCATATGTGTACCATTATGTAATTAAGTTCTTAATGTTCATTTTATCTGACACTTAGGCTGCAAGATTAATTGGTATTGGTACATTTGGGTGTGGGAGTATAATAGTGGAAGGAGAGGATTTTATTGCCGAGAACATCACCTTTGAAAACTCTGCTCCTGAGGTACTCTATATTTTTCCCGTTTAGCTCTTTGCAAATGATGCATGTAGCTAGATTCATCTTGCTTCCTTTTTTTTTTGGTCTTTTGCAATAGGGATCAGGACAGGCAGTGGCAATCAGAGTTACGGCTGATCGTTGTGCGTTTTATAATTGCAGATTTCTTGGTTGGCAGGTGCATATACTAAGTTTTTTATGCTCTGTCAAATTCTACAGTTAACCAGAATTTTTGAACTTCATGTCTATAGTAGAAGCAGTATATACCTTGTGGCGAAACCAACTTGTTAGTCAGTTCCTAGTTCCGGCGAGTGTCAAGGACTCCATGTCAAAGAAGAACTTTGTAGCTTATATGTGCTCTGATTTTCCCCCAAGAGTGATTTCATATGTTTTTGGATCATTTCTGAATTCCGTTCGATTTTCTTTCCATGCTCCAAAAAGTACATCTGCCTTAATTAATTCCTCAAAATTTATCTCCCTTCTAGATGTGTATAGCACATTTGAATATTGTTGCTCAACATACTCTCTTTTTTGTGGTGTCTATGATTGTCGACCTTGAGTTTTTTTTTTTTTTTAAAGAAAGTAAATTAATTTTGCAGGATACATTATATTTGCACTATGGGAAGCAATATTTGAAAGATTGCTATATCGAAGGAAGTGTAGATTTTATTTTTGGTAATAGCACTGCTCTCTTAGAGCATTGTCACATACACTGCAAATCGGCGGGATTCATTACTGCACAAAGCAGGAAATCTTCTCAAGAGACAACCGGCTATGTGTTTCTGAGGTTTGTTAGTAGTTGAATTTGGTTATCATTCAGAGCTCCAATTATTAGAAAATAAACCACTCTATTTTTGCTGTCAGGCTGGTTCTTATGTTTGTCACTCAATATTCTCTTTGCTCTTTTGGTAAATTTTGTGCAGATTCGAAGTTACCATTATACTGATAGGCTATAAGAAATTTCTTGTCGTCTTGGTAAAATTCGTGCACATTCGAGGTTATCATTAAATTGGATAGGCTGTAATAAATTTCTTGACATCTAAAAATCTCGTCTCTGTTAAGAAACTTTAATTGCTTGACATTAATCCAGTTCTGGCCGATTGAATTACCTGATCCATGGGATATTGGTTTTAATACCTAATTCATGGATACATTACCCTTTCTCTGATCTGATGGTCCTACTATCTTGCCTAAACTTCCCATGTGCAAGGATGACACGCTCAAATCGAGATGTGTTCCAAAATTTTAATTTATACTGGGTATGTTGTTGTTGTTTGTATCTGTCTAAACCCTTGAGAAAAAGAACGTTATACACGAATTTTCTGTAAAAGATGTTTTCTTGTTGGTTTCATTACATTCAAGGTGATCTTCCATTTGATTTCATATGTATAAAGTCCACCTTGTTTCAGATTTTTCTATGCTAGTAGCCTATTGTAATATTACTTAGTTTGTATATGAATATTCCTTTCACGTTGACTTACTTGATAATGGGAAGAGATGCACAGAGTAACTGGTTGAATGCATAAATCTTGGGATACTTCATTTGGATGCCACAACAGATTATATAAATGGTTGAATTGGGTTTTCTCGGAACCAATTTACATTTGAAATAATAAGAAACAGATACTTCTAAGATGTAGTTGCTTTACTGTTTTCGAAATCAAGGTTCATACCGAAACAGGACGATGCAAACATAAACATGCATATATATAGGTGTGTGTGTGTGTATGCGCGTGCGCTCGCATGTGTGTTGCGACATTGTCACTATGATTGAATCTAAAGAAGTGCTCTTAATCAGATCTTGATGAACATCAAAATTGTTAGCGTCTTATATTCCCTTTTCACCTCAGAAATGATTCTTGCACCATGATCTCGGAAAGGCAACTCCTAGTTCCACTATCTGAGGATAATGTATGGCATCTCATGCTGTGCTTCAGTTTTTCATTTCCTTGAGTGTGTAAAGGGACTGGATTTTTTTTTAAACAAAGAGACTGGAGTTGACTTCTCTCTAAAAGGAGATAAAACTATTTTATCAATGTCTGGAAGTGCTTTAGTTTAACGATGTAGTAGATTGGTTTTAGGCTTTTAGCTTTATAAGCATTTGCAAAATGAGTATTAGTTTTACTAATCTACAACAGGTGCAGAACAATATATTTTCTTGTATATTGTCTTTCTTTTCAAAATAAATTGAGCAATTAACATCCTTGATTTTGCCTTCATTTTTCTTTCTCAAGAAAATTAACTTCCTTGATTTGAAGTAAGAAGCTACTCATACACAAGTGCGGAACTACTTAGTAAACTTAGTTAGGTACTGCCATTTGGTACAACCTGTCCCAAAAGAAAGGTCTAACTACGACTCCCTCTATCCAGTTCATGTGGCAGCATTTCCTTTTACATTTGATCCAGAAAGAACGACTACTTTTTAAATTTGAAAACTATTTAACGTGAGCTTTTCATTTTACCCTTAATGGCAAAGCTTTTATAGCCATAACATTATAGGTGTGGAATAAAAGTTTAGGTGTTGCAAGCATAACTTCTTCTTCTCTCCGGAAAAAGAATGTTACAAGCATAACTTCTAAAAATCATACTTTGATATTATAGAAGGGAGTTTCCTGTGATGTTTCCCAGAACTTGAAGGGTTGACACATATTTTTCTGTGTTATCTGTCGAGGAACATTTTGTTCTTGAGTAGGGTAAAGCAGCTTTGTGTCTTGATGAGTTTTGACCTGGAGTGCTCTTCTATTCTGTGTTCTCAGTCAAAGTATATCTTATTCGCTGCGGTGACTTGCTGTTTAAGAGAGGTTTACCCTTTTCCACCATGCCTCAATTAGATAAATAGTAGCTATAGGTATGGCCGTATGGGTTGTTATAGAAAGAAGTAACTTTATTTTATCACTCGTGTTTATGTCAAAGCATCATTAAGATCTCTGTCCATTGTTCATTCAATGTAAATTATTCTTGGAAATTCTCCCGTTAAAAGCTAACTTTAGGTTATGATGACGCCACATCCTTAATCTTGTTGAAGATTCACTTAGTGAGTGATCAGTCTAAATTAAACCCATCTTTCAATCAGCTTTATCGTGAAAGATCAATAGAAAATTTTTAATATAGAGCTTCATCTTGGTTGATAGGCTTGATACTGAGCTTACCTCAGCTGCAGGACATTGAGGTTTTACATGTACCTCACACTGGTGTCTGGTTCATTAAAGAATTCAATGTCAGATTAATATTTAGAGACTTCTTCTCTGCAATTTCCCTTTTTCATGTTAAAAATTGTCATTCTTTTGAAACAATTTTCCTGGGACTATGCAGATGTGTGATCACTGGTAGCGGAGCAACCTCATATTCACATCTTGGACGCCCATGGGGGCCTTTTGGGAGGGTGGTTTTTGCCTATTGTTATATGGATCACTGTATTAAGCATGTCGGTTGGAACAACTGGGGTAAAGCAGAAAATGAGAGAACTGCTTGCTTCTATGAGTACCGGTTAGTCTTCTGAAATCCTTTAATTTACAACAAGATTCAAATGATCACATTAACTTCTATTTCATAGAACATTTTACTCATATACTGCATACTATAGATTAAGGTAGGAATTTCAATTTGTCTTAAATCCTCTCCAGGGACGAATCTCGATAAGAAGTGTGTATGTCAATTTATAAAAGAAGCCAACATTAAGCTATCATCTCTGAGGCAGTTATCTTGTTGTTGAAACTATTCAGGTGTCATGGACCAGGTAGCTGCCCGTCAAAACGTGTCACCTGGGCCAGAGAATTGATGGATGAAGAAGCAGAACAGTTTATCATGCATGGCTTCATTGATCCTGATCAACAAAGCCCTTGGCTGTGTCAGAGGATGGCGTTGCGCATACCATATTCAGCATAAAGCTCAGTGTCTCGCCACTACTTCGTGAGATATCCTTTTGCAGATCAATACCTTAAAGTTTCCGCTTTAGACTGTGAAAGTATTAATCTTGATATTCCACGCGATATAAATAAATCTTTAGTGGCTATGTTGCTTTCATTATTGTACCAAGTTAACTGAAGCTTCTGGGACTCTGGGAGAGTATCTTCTACTACTATGAAGATCATCTTTGAGCTTCACCATTAGAAGGAGTTCCTCCATACAGCAGCTATGGGGGTCGAGATGGCAAATGCTTACACGCACTTGATGTTTACACCAAACTACGTTAATTTTACCATAGTTAATTGATAATTTGAGACGAGAATGTGTTGATCAACTATGGATTAGTCGTAACAGTGTGTGACGTGTTATGTTGATCAACATTGGTTGATGTAGTGTAAGAATTGTATTATTTTAAAATGGTACCTCTGGATGACAATTTTATTCCATCTAAATTCTAATGCAGCTAGTTGGATTATATCACGAAGTCATATCGACTTGTATTGTTTTTCTCTTTTTGGTTTATAGCTTTGATTCATGACGATTTGAACGATATGATTTGTAAGTAATTCAGCAAGACAATTAGGGGAATATGAAATGAAGCTAACAACCACAACAACAAATTCAGTCTAATCCTATGTGTGGGGTGTGAAGAGCATAGAAGGCCTTATCTTGAGAAGGTAGAGAGCCTGTTTTTGGAAAATTCTTGGCTCGAGTAATAAACATTAGAGGAGTATGATATGAAGTCGTACTTGTAAAATAAGTTTCTTGGTAAATAGTTGATATGTCTTGAAAATCCTCCATAAGGGGTGTAAGAAATAAAAGAGTGTGTTGTAGAGTCGGAATTTTCATCAAGATAATTCAAAATACGAAGAAATAAACTCACGAAAGTCGACAGAGATTTAACATCTACAATATATAAACAATGTATTTTTCACCAAAAAAGTTTAGTATGAACCCCCTAAATCCTACTTGACTTTATCCCTCCCTTATATAATTAACAAGAAATTAGGTACAAAGAAATGGTTTTTGTGTCAAATTTTGGATTTGTTTCTTTCTTTTGTTTTTGTTTTTCATCAGGTGTCCGATATCCACAGGAGCACATAATTATCGCGCTGCGTAAAACTCCATTCGGAAAAAAAACGCTCTTTATCAAGAATTTTTTCACATCTAAGACTCGAACCTAAAATCTCTCATTAAGAAAGAAGCAACACTATCTACGGAACCATTCATCAAATTTTGGACTTCCATATAACGTGACTTAATATTAAATTAACCTAAATATTATTTTTTAAGTATAGAAAGAAAAAACCAAGTTAAAAGGTATCCTTTAATTTGATGTTAGTTAAACCTTAAATTATCCCTCACGTATCCCTTCATACTCTACAAAGAATCTCCTCCATTCTTTTTCTATCTATACATATATATATATATAATTAAAATTAATAATATGTCATCATAATTTTCTTATCCTAATTTCCAAAAATTATGGAATCCCTTCCCTCTAGTTCTTCCAACAATCAGCACCACCACCATCATCGTCGTTTAACGCCAACTCAACCCCTTGCGGATCGAATATTCCGAGCACTCAGCCACCACCTCCTCCTCCTCCACCGTCGTGACGCAACTTTTTACGTGTTAGGTGCCACGTGTAACGTCTACACTGTGACTATCTCCACCACCCCTTCTTGCAGTTGCCCTGATCGTACCACCCCATGCAAACACATATTATTTGTGCTCATTAAGTAAATTTTCCAAATTTTTTTAATGAAAATTCAAAAAATTGAATTTTAACTATATCAGATAACCTAAAAGATAATTACCGGTAATAATTACTAACATGAAAATGAAACGCATCATCTGTTATAATAGGTTAAACATGAATATATATATCGATAATAAGATTTTTTTTTTGAGAGGATTAATACCTATACATATAATTTGTGCTTAATTATTTAAGGTATTGGGCGTATCGACTAATGACACGTGGGGTTATTTTATTAGGGTATATTTTATATATGCGATTATAACGAGTTTGTTGTTGTTGATATATATTATTTGTTGCTTAATTATTTAGGGTATTGGGCGTATCGATTGATGACACGTGTCTCTATCGACGGCGTCTACGGCCACGTCATCTTCAACGTCTTCTTAATTTACCAATTTCAACAGAAGCATTAGCAACTTCAAAAGTACGTGAAATGTTTCATCAATTGTTTTCTCAACAACCGCAGAGGAGTTCACCTGTAATAATAAAGGTTAGTCTATAGTTTCTAAATATAAATAAATAATATCGAATTATTACATATAGAATTGAGTTATATACATCGTTGATATAACTTTTTTTTACATCATAAAATTATCTTTACTGATTGTATCGAGTACGTAGCGCTTGACTTATTTTTAATAATATTTAATCTTGTTTTGTGGAGGTTTAAGTTATATATTCTGTTGGTATAAATATTTTATTTTGCACCAACGTAATAAGTTATTTTCATGAGAATCCAATTTTTTTTTGTGGAGGCTAACATGCATGTATATATATATATATTATATATCATTTGGATCATTTGATTAGTTTGACTTTGTTTTTTATACCATGACGATTATATCTAACTAAATATATACTATATATATTTGAAGACTTCAACTTAAATTCTACATAAAGTTTAAATAATTTGTATATCATCGTGTCACCTTTAGGCTTTACACAAGATTACAAATCACATATTTTAAGAAAGCTTACGTATAAATATTCTTAATTTCGGTGACTTGGTAATGTAATTTATTTTATATAGATGGTGTACAAATAATTAAGTTGCTATAGAAAAATATTGTTCCACGGTATCTTAAAATGTTTTGTATGTATACGGACAATATATCTCTTTAAGGAAAGTTAATTTCACATCTCGAACCTTTTTATGACAGATCGAAAACGGGACGACGTGTCCGGTGTGTTTGGAAGAGATGAATGAAGAAGAAAAAATAGCAGCTTGTGTTACATGTAGAAACCCTATTCATGAAGAGTGTTTGATGGCATGGAAGAGAAGTAATAGCAGAAGAAAATCAATTAGTTGTGTGCTTTGTCGTGCAAGATGGAGAGATGTGAGAAATGAATTAGAGGGAGATAAGTATTTGAATTTATCGCCATATATTATTAGTAACGTTGAAAATGAAATAGGTGAAAATCATTAGCATCGTTGTAGAGATTAATATATAGAGGTTCAGAAGTTCGAAGAAGCATATAATCAAGAATGATTGTAAATTGATTTATCTTTTTCTATTTGTTATGCAGACCTTTCAAAAATATCGTTAAGGATATGAGTTGAAATTTGAATTATCTAAAAGTAATGCAATTTTGGAGGATCTAACAACTATCGTGAGGCGATACTTTTGAAAAATTCGAGCACTATAGTTTTTTTTTT
>JAJOOO010028057.1:0-13963 GCA_029582685.1 Solanum piurae
GTAAGTTTTTCTTTCCTTATTTGCATATAAATTATATTAATATTATATTAACTTATTTCCATTAAGCTGTCTTCTTGATTTCCTTTTTCAACTTTTCATCTTTAATTCGTTTTAGCTCCAAACATCTCCAATTTTCCATCAATTTAATTCTACAAATAAAATATACAATTTAGCACAATCCATAAAAGGTATGCTCATAAAGGACAAATATAAATACTAAATGTGAAGAAAATAATGACTAAAAATATGTATTTTGACCTCACATCAATGATCTCCTTTCTAATTCATCGTTATGCAATTTAGATCATGCCTCCTCATAGAGCTAACACACGGAATGCTAATGCACGCAATGCTAATGTAGTTCCTTCAGTCCCGAATCAAGAGGTTATGAATGCAGAATTTCAGAGTGCGATCCAGCTCTTGGCTCAGAGTGTGGCCAATCAGAACAATCAGCAGGCCACAGTTCCTACTAACACTAATGGTAGATCAGGTGCAAGTAGGGTTCGAGATTTTGTTTGAATGAATCCGCCTGAGTTTCTATGGTCGAAGGTTGGTAAGGACCCACATAACTTCATTGATGAGGTTAAGAAATTTTTTGAAGTAATGCAAGTGACTGGAACTGAGAGTGTTGAGTTAGAATCCTATAAACTTAAGGATGTGGCCCATATATGGTTCACTCAGTGGAAAGAAAACAGGGGTGCGGATGCAGCTCCTGTGACTTGGGATTGTTTAACTAGGGCTTTTCTGGACAGGTTCTTCCCAAGGGAATTGAGAGAAGCTAAGGCACAAGAGTTTATGAACTTGAAACAGGGGTCAATGTTGGTCCAAGAGTACAGGCTAAAGTTCACTAAGCTCTCCAGGTATGCTCCACGCACAATTGTCGATTCAAGGTACAAATGAGTAAGTTCCTATTTGGGGTATCCGATCTGGTGAAGACCGAATGCATGAATGATATGCTTCTAGGGGATATGAATATCTCCAGACTAATTATTCATGCTCAGCAGGTTGATAGAGATAAGCTTAGGGAATTGGCTAAGGATAACAAAAAGGCCAGAACAGGAAACTATGAATACTCACAACAAAAGTTAGACGGTGGGAATCGCTCACAGTTTCAGCAGAGGTCTATAGCTCAAGCAACTTCATCAGCTAGAGCTCCATCTCCCAGATTTTGATAGGATCAAAAAGGTAGGGAATCGGGATCTAAGTCTCAAAGGAGTGCTTCAGGTAACAGGACTTACCCAACTTGTCCAAAGTGTGGTAAGAACCATCCGACCGAGTGTCTTGCAGGCAAGGAACGGTGTTTTAGGCGTGGTCAGTCTGGCCATAAGTTGAAGGATTTCCCTTCTACCAAGCAGGGGAAATGAGGTAACAACAATAGAGCTCAGTCTACAACTCCAGTAGGTCACCCAACTCAGCAGGGTACTTATCTAGTACAGGTGGCGGTCAGCGCCAGAATAGGTTGTATGCTCTCCAGGCTCACCAGGACCAGGAAGGTTCTCCTGATGTGGTCACTGGTACATTACGAGTCTTTCATTTAGATATTTATGCATTGTTACATCCAGGGCAACACTGTCTTTTGTAACTCTTTATATAGAAGTAAACTTTGGTGTCAGTCCAGAAACTCTTTCAGAACCCTTCTCAGTCTCTACTCCAGTTGGTGACCTAGTTATAGATAGACGGGTATACATAAATTGCCCTGTCACAGTCTCTCAAAAGGTCACCTCAGTAGATCTTGTAGAGTTAGAAATGGTAGATTTTGATATCATTTTAGTCATGGATTGGTTACATTCTTGTTATGCCTCAGTCGATTGTAGTACTAGAATCGTTCAGTTTCAGTTTCCAAATGAGCCAGTCTTAGAATGGAAGGGTAGTAGCTCACTTCCTATGGGTCGATTCATCTCTTACCTTAAGGCCATAAAAATGATTTCCAAAGGGTATATCTATCATATTGTTCGAGTTAAGGATTCAAACTCTGAAACCCCAAATCTTGAGTCATTCCCAGTAGTAAATAAGTTTCAAGAAGTGTTTCAAGAAGATCTTCCCGGAGTTCTTCCCGAAAGGGAAATCGACTTCGGAATAAATCTCTTTCCAAATACCCAACCTATTTCGATTCCTCCTTACAGAATGGCTCCAGCCGAGCTGAAGGAATTGAAAGAGTAGTTGAAAGGCCTTTTAGATAAGTGCTTCATTAGACCTAGTATCTCTCCATAGGGTTCTCCACTGTTGTTCGTGAAAAATAAAGATGGTTCTCTCAAAATATGCATTGACTATCGGCAGTTGAACAAAGTCACAATCAAGAATAAGTATCCCATCCCCAGGATTAATGACTTGTTCGACCAACTTCAGGGTGCTAATTACTTTTCTAAGATAGACCTTAGATCCGGCTATCATCAGCTCAGACTCAGAGATAGTGACATTCTGAAGACAGCCTTTAGGACTCAGTATGGTCATTATAAATTTGTAGTTATGTCTTTTGGACTAACAAATGCTCCTGCAACTTTCATAGACTTAATGAACATGGTGTTCAAACACTATTTGGAATTGTTCGTTATCATTTTTATCGATGATATCCTTATTTATTCTCAAAGTAAGAAGGAGCATGCGACTCATCTGAGAGGTGTTCTGCAAACTCTCAAAAATCACCAGCTATTCGCTAAATTAATGAAATGTGAATTTTGGTTACATTTTGTCGCTTTCCTTGGTCATGTGGTATCCAGCAAAGGGTTCCGAGTGGATTCTCAAAAAATCGAGGCAGTATAGCACTAGCCTAGACCCACCTCCCCAACTGATATCAAAAGTTTCTTGGGTTTAGCCGGGTATTACAGGAGATTTGTTAAATGATTTTCATTCATAACTTCCCCATTGACTAAGTTGACTAAAAAAAGGTTAAATTTCAGTGGTCAGATGACTGTAAGAAAAGCTTCTTAGAACTGAAGACTAGGTTGACTACAACTTTGGTCTTGACTCTACCAGATGGTTCAGATAGTTATGTGATATATTGTGATGCATCTAGGGTCGGCCTAGGTTGTGTGTTGATGCAGCGAGGTAAGGTCATAGATTATTCTTCTAGAAAACTTAAGTTCCATGAGAAGAACTACCCAACTCATGACCTTGAGCTTGCAGCCGTAGTATTTTCCCTAAAGTTTTTGAGACACTACTTGTATGGTGATCATGTTGATGTATTCATAGATCATAAGAGACTCCAGTATGTGTTCACCCAGAAAGAGTTGAATCTTCATCAGAGGAGATGGCTTGAATTCCTCAAAGATTATGACATAAATGTGTTTTACCATCTTGGTAAGACCAATGTAGTGGCTGATTCTCTCAGCAGGCTGTCTATGGGTAGTGTAGCACTTGTTGAGGACGAAAGGAAAGATCTAGCCAAAGATGTTCACCATCTTGCTAGCTTAAGAATTTTCCTTACGGACACATCAGATAGTGGGGTGATAGTTCAGAAAGGATTAGAATCTTCATTGGTAGCGGACATTAAGGAAAAATAGAATAGTGATTCATATTACTTCAGTTGAAAGGTGCAGTTCATCGGTAGAAAGTTGAGGTTTTCTCCCAAGTGGGAGATAGTGTACTTCGTTCCCAGGGTCACTTATGTGTTCCTAATGTGGGTGAGTTGAGGCAACAGATCCTTACAGAATCTCATAACTCTAGGTATTCCATTCATCTAGGTGCCACTAAGATGTACCATAATCTATGAGAAGTCTTTTGGTGGAACGGGATGAAGAGGGACATAGCAAATTTTGTGGCTAAGTATTCTAACTGTCAACAGGTTAAGCTAGAACATCAAAAACCAGGAGGTATGACTCAGGAGATTAACATTCCTACATGGAAGTGGGAAGTGATAAAAATGGACTTCATTACACGTTTACCTCGTACTCGCAGACAACATGACTCCATTTGGGTGATAGTAGACAGAGTCACTAAGTCCGCTCACTTTTTGGCTGTCAAAACTACAGATTCAGCGGAGGACTATGCCAAACTCTACATCAATGAGATAGTCATGTTGCATGGGGTTCCCTTCTCAATCATCACACATAGAGGTCCTTGGTTTACATCTCATTTCTGGAAATCATTTCAGAAAGGTCTTGGTACTCAAGTAAATCTCAGTACAGTATTTCATCCAAAGATGGATGGTCAGGTAGAACGTACCATTCATACCTTAGAGGACATGTTGAGAGCTTGCATGATAGATTTCAAGGTCAATTGGGATGATCACCTACCTCTCATAGAGTTCACCTATAATAATAGCTTTTATTTAAGTATTCAGATTTCCCCGTATGAGGCACTATATGGGCGTAGATGCAGGTCGTTGATTAGTTGATTTGAAATAGGTGAAGCAGACTTGTTAGGGCCAGATTTCGTTCATGAATCTATGGGAAAAAAATCAGCTCATTAGAGATAGACCAAAGACAACTCAGATTCGTTAGAAGTCCTATGCAGATGAGAGAAGAAGGGACTTAGAGTTTGAAATCGATAATTGGGTCTTCCTGAAGGTGTCACCTATGAAAGGGATGATGAGATTTGGCAAGAAAGGGAAGCTCAGTCCTAGATACGTAGGTCCTTACAGAATCCTGAAAATGGTTGGTAATGTGGCTTATGAATTAGAGTTGCCAACAACACTAGCAACGGTTCATCCAGTCTTTCACATTTCCTTGTTGAAAAAGTGTGTGGGTGATCTGGCATCAATAGTACCATTAGAAAGTGTGGTTGTGAAGCATACTTATGAAGAGGTGCATGTTGAAATTCTTGACCGTCAAGTTCATAGGTTAAGTAATAAGAAAGACGCTCCAGTTTCTTAGTTTTCTCTTGCATAAATTTAGTCTTAGTATCTTGTTCCTTCAGTTGTTCTTGCATGTCAACATATTTGCATGTTCTTGGAACTCAGTTCAGTTAGATATCAATTTCTAGTACTTAGTGGTAGGGATTGCAGCTTCTTCCCTCCATACTCAACTTGTTTAGACTTTATTCAAGGATGAATGTTCCTGATGAGTTCGAGATTTGGACTGATTTAGGGATTTGTTTTGATAGATTTAGTGTTCTCAAATCCCTAATTTATGCTATAAACTGATGTTAATGCCTTCATTTTCAGGTATATGGATTGAGGAGCAAAGCAATGACACTAACAGGCAAAAAGGAATAAAACAAGGGGAAGAAATGAAGAAAGGCAAGCCTGATGATCACCAAGGGCATTTGGTGAATCGCCGAGTGGCTATCAGATCGACTAAAGTTTCAGTGTGCCAAGACCTGAAGGAAAGAACCAAGTCGACGATGAAAAAGAGCAGTCGAGGGATCGCCAAGTAGTTCTGCGAAGCCATGATAGATCGCCCAAAGTTACAGACCTTGAGGATGCTGAATGTCAAGGCAAAATGGTGATGGGAGAGATCGTCTCGCGAGTGGTTCGGCGAGCCCAACTTACTTCACCGAAGAGCCCTTTGTGGCTTATTTTTGGCAACTAAATATAATATTTTGAACATTTAGTTTAGGATCTATATCTATCTTTATCTTTGAAGAGAATTTTTCATCTTTTAACATTGAATCATCTTTTAGTAGTCTAGAACAATTCTCTTAGTAGACTAGAAGGTTTTGAGACTCAACTTGGAGATTTCACAAGTGGGTTTCTAATTTTCTTCGAATTGGAGCATTGTAAAGCTTGAATTCCTCTTATCCAGTTGATGGCTAATTGATTCGATAACGATTTTTATCTTTTTATGATGCGGCTAGAACCCCAATTCTTGGGGTGTGATCATGTAATTATGGGTTGAATTAGTGTGTGGGTATTATTAATTACTAGTCTAAATGCTATTTTGAAGTGGGTTTAATCATTAATTGTGGTTTAATTTATGAATTGTAGTTGCAAATGCAGTTTTATGTTAGTGTTCTTGGCATGCTCGAGAGAGAGGTATGTATTGGGTTGATATGGGTTCAGCTCGAGAGAGTGAATCCTAAACCCAGTCCTACCTATCTTGCTCTAGAGAGAAGAT
The DNA here is from genome assembly GCA_029582685.1 of Solanum piurae. Lineage (NCBI taxonomy): Eukaryota > Viridiplantae > Streptophyta > Magnoliopsida > Solanales > Solanaceae > Solanum > Solanum piurae. Next base: position 5,994 of record JAJOOO010028057.1, read on the forward strand.
GCATTAAGGTTTTGGATTGTTCTTAATTGCTATGCTTGTTGATGTCCGAGATAAATTACTTGAAGCGGAATAGTTGTTCGAGAGAAAACTATGTCAATTATAGTCTAGCCTGCCCGCTGATATTTAGTTGTTTACTAGTATTTTCAATTACCTATATATCGAACTTCACCTATAATCGATCACATCTCGAGAATTTCTCTCCTTATTGTTATCTCATTCCTATTTGACTGATTGTAGCTGATAATTTGAAAACCAAAAACTCCCTATTTGACATTCGTTTCACCCCTTTCATTTGATATGTCTTTTTCTGATAATATCTATTCCTATAGCTAGTTAGATCACATTTCTACATCTTAATTGAATTTGAACACGTACCGCTCCATGTGGGATTCGACCCCAACTTAATTGTTGGGTTTTATACTGTTTAACGATCATTTGCACCTAGAATTGGATGACGTATGCTTGAAACGTTAATAAAAAATGGCGCCGCTGCCAGGGAGTGGTGTTGTTTAAAGTTCTTTTGGTGAAGTTGAATTGTGATCTTTGTAGTTATAGTTGAATCTACTTATTTTTAGTTTTGGTTTTGTGTTGCTTGTGTTAAAACAGAGGAGGAAATGAGCGTCAATGGGAGTAATGGTAGCCAAGTGGGCCACCTAGATGACATCGGGAATCTCAATGATGTCAATGACCCTAATGTCACCGACCCAAACCAAATGGGTGGTGTTGGTGCCATTCGTTTACCTCACTACTAAAAAAACAATGAATACCGACCAAAAAATTACAGACCTCGAATGGAGGTCGGTAGTTTTCGACCTCCGGAGGTCGGTATTCTTAAAAAGAATAAAAAATTTAAAAAACTTTAGAAAACCGACTATTATGCAAAATAAAGCGGGAAAACAAAATTCCGACCTCTGGAAGTCAGAATTTTTCCCAGGAAAAATGAATTACAATAAAAATCGACCTCTTGATGTCGGTATTAAATAAAATAAATAAATAATAATATTTTATTTTTTCTCAATTAAATATAAAAAACAAAATTGAGAAATATTTTGATTTAATTTTATTTAAATCGTCTTCCGGAGGGCGGTTTTGTGTAAAATAAAAAACAAAAAGTATTATAATACCGACTTCCGAAAGTCAGTAAAATTAAATAGTATGTAATTAAATTAATTTTCATTAAAATATTTATATAGTGACTTCCATAAAATTAATAAATTAATATTTTCAATTACTTTAAATAAATCGTCTTCTGGATGACGGTTTTATATAAATTAAAAAATAAATTAATATAAAATACCGACCTCATGAGGTCGGTATTTTTATTTCATCAAAATACTTTTAATAAAAGCGACATCCAGAGGTCGTTTTGTTTAAAATGTTCCTATTAATCATAATTTTGCTAGCATAATACTAAATTTTCATTTTACACCTACAATTAATTGTTTAAAAAAGTTTAACAATTTTGTATACTTTTATAAATAAAAAGTTAGAATACGTGGAATAAACCAAAAACATCAATAATCCATATTTCGAGTATGAAACTATGCTGATATGAAAACCGACTACAAGTAGTCGATTTTTATGCAAAATAAAGCAGGAAAACCAAATACCGACCTCTGGAGGTCGGAATATTTCTCGGAAAAGAATGAATTACAATAAAAACCGACATCTTGACGTCGGTATTAAATAAAATAAATAAATAATAATATTTTATTTTTTCTCAATTAAATATAAAAAACAAAATTGAGAAATATTTTGATTTAATTTTATTTAAATCGTCTTTCGGAGGACGGTTTTGCGTAAAATAAAAAACAAAAAAATATTATAATACCGACTTCCGGAAGTCGGTAAAATTAAATATTATGTAATAAAATTATTTTTCATTAAAATATTTATATAGTGGCTTCCAGAAAATTAATAAATTAATATTTTCAATTAACATTAAATAAATTGTCCTCCGGATGACGGTTTTATATAAGTTAAAAAATAAATTAATATAAAATACAGACCTCATGAGGTCGGTATTTTTATTTCATCTAATTACTTTTAATTAAAGCGACATCCGGAGGTCGGTTTGTTTAAAATGTTCCTATTAATCATAATTTTGCTAGCATAATACTCCTAAATTTTCATTTTACACCTACAATTAATTGTTTAAAGAAGTGTAACAATTTTTGTATACTTTTATAAATAAAAAGTTAGATCAATAATCCATATTTAGAGTATGAAACTACGTTGATATGAAAACCGACAACAAGTAGTCGGTTTTTATGCAAAATAAAGTGGAAAAACCAAATTCCGACCTCCTGAGATCGGAATTTCTCCCGGAAAAATGATTATAATAAAAACCGACCTCTTGATGTCGGTATTATTTTCTCAATTAAATTTTAAAAATAAAATTGAGAAATATTTTGATTTAATTTTATTTAAATCGTCTTCCGGAGGACGATTTTGTGTAAAATAAAAAACAAAAAAATTATAATACCAACTTCTGGAAGTCGGTAAAATTAAATAGTATGTAATTATATTAATTTTCATTAAAATAATTATATAGTGACTTACAGAAAAATTAATAAATTAATATTTTTAATTAACTTTATTATATCATCCTCCGGATGACAGTTTTATCTAAGTTAAAAAATAAATTAATTTAAAATACCGACCTCCCGATGTCAATATTATTTAATTAACATGATTACTTTTTTATTTATCTTAAAATTTAATGTGATACCGACCTCATCAGGTCGGTATTTTTTATTAAATCTAATTACTTTTAATAAAAGCGACATCCGAAGGTCGGTTTATTTAAAATATTCCTATTAATCATAATTTTGCTATTGCGCATAATACTAAATTTTCATTTTACACCTACAATTAATTGTTTTAAAAAGTGTAACAATTTTATATACTTTTATAAATAAAAAGTAAGAATTCGTGGAATAAATAAAAAATATCAATAATCCATATTTAGGACATAATTATGCATATGAAACTACGTTGATGTGAATTAGGAGATAATTATACACATATTTCTAGAGTAATGTACAAATTCTATCAGTCCGTCGTCAAATCATGAACTTAATATCTCGTGTAATGATGGAGAGGTGAAGAGCTAACATATAATCCATCCGAGTATGAAATGCGAGATGATACTCGTAGAAATGTCATGATAACAATTAATTAAATTTTGTATTTATAATTAATTGTTTAATTATTTGTACGTATAACCTTCAATGTATTATCTCGTTTATGAAATAGACAATAGAACATCGTAAAGTATTGTACCAAGCAAGTTCTATCAAGATTATTATGTTCGATCTTGAATGGATGTCAAGTATATTGATCATATCGTAGGCAATGACATGTAAAGGATAATTTATCGGAGTATGAGATACGTTGATTATATACTCCTCGAGTAGTTTAACAAATCAAGTCTTATATATTATTGGTTCAGATATGAAATGCATTATCAATTAAAGAAGTATCGATGATCATTTCAAGGAGATTTATATATTAAATTTGATATTGATAAACTTTTGTTGATCGATAAAATTAAATTTATATAATTAGGAGGTATATAATTTAAATTTATAAAATTAAACTTCTGTTGATGTGTAGTTAAATTAAATTTATATATATATATTGACCTCATTCGGTGAGTGATGATTTTGTGATATTTGTTGACACACAATTTGATCGACCTACAACCCTTTCAGAAGTGCTATTCGATTAAAACATATTTTCAAAATATATTTCGGGTTTAAAATTGTAATCAATTTTGGCTAAAAATTATATATTTTAGTATGCAATAATTTATAAAAAATATTATTAAATTATTATATTTATCGATAGTTAAACTCGAAATAATTACTTTACTTATTTATTTAAATCGTTTTAAAATTTAGGTGTGTTTAATTATATGAAAATTCTTTAATATGTGTATATTTTATTAATTGAATAACATCTCCTTAATTTTCTCTTAAATCATTTAACTCGTAGCCTTCCCATCCATTTAAATTGTAGCCTCTTTAAATCCAAATTCAGACCCCAAATTCTTATTTTAATCTCATCCATCCATTCTAATCCATCTAACATCAAAATTAATCTCAGTCTTTTATTCCATCTAATCCAACGATCCTAATTTAAGATCCTAACTTTCCCATTTTAATCTAAAAAAAAAATCCCAACCCTAAGATAATTCACATTTTTCTCCTTTCTTTCTCCCCTTAGCGCCGCATCTCCCTCTCCCTCTCTTCTCTAGCAGCGAGCAGCCGCGAACAAGCAATAGTAGCTCCCGCCAGCAGTTCGGTGAAGCAGCCAGCAGCGATGAGGACGAAGGCGAGCAGCAGCAGTGCCCAGCGATGCGAACTCCGGCAGCCACTAGCGAACACCAGCGACCGGCGAACGACAAGCCAGCCAATCCGGCCGGCGCAAGCAAGAAACAGCAGCAGCGCGAGGACCAGCGCTGACCGGCGATCCTCTTTCTCGTTTCCCCTCCTTTCTCCGGCGAAGAATCAGCCACCAGCAGCAGTGTACGGCGAGGACAGCAGCTCCGGTGCCTCCTCTCTTCTCTCATTCCGGCGAAACAGAAACTCCGTTCAGCAGCAAGCAATGCCGGGAAAATGATGCAGCTCCAAACGGACAGCATCCGCCTACCTCTGCCTCCTCTCTTCTCCGGCCAGCAGCAGCAAATTCCGGTAAAATTTCCAAAGCTTAGATAAGGATACGGTCAGGTACTTCCTTTAAATATTCATCTCATGTCTTGTTTACTGGTTGATATATTTTAGTGCATGAAGTAAACTTGGCAAATCTTTACTTTTTAAACTTGTTCATATAAGGTAGTTTAAACTAATTGTTATCTAGTTATTCTAATGGTATTTTCTGCTCAAGATTCATATGCTCCACCGTTCTTCTCTAGACTAATATGCAGATCTCTTACTAGTCTTTTGAATTTGCCTGTCATTGCTTGGCTACTCTTGACATTAAATCCATCGATTTTTGTTCACTCCCTTAATTAATCTGAGGGTTGATTCTCTCAAAATTAGAGGCAACTTGTGTGCTTAAATCAATTAGAGCATAATTAGTTCTACGAATTGATATGCTATGCTGATTAGTGGAAACGGTATATGATTGCATTTGGTAATTTTCATGCGTATAACTCCATTTTACTTTTGCTTTAGTTGTTTGTTATAGCATTAATAGTCTGGGTATTATAGCTTAATTTTAGGCTATTTTAACTAATTGAAATCATTAACTCTAGAATTTGCTGTGATTGATTTGCTAATGATACTCAAAGTATTTTAGGCTGTGAATATTTGTTTTGGGTTGTAATTTTATTTTATCCTAAATAATTATGCTTGTTTGCTTGATTGTATCAATCTATGATTGTCTTAAATTATTCTTTCCTTGTTTGTTTTATATGATGCATTTTGAATAATTGATTTCCTTCACCTTAATTAAAAGTGGGCAGATTTGGCTTGTATATTTGGTAAAATAATAAATTAATAATAAATCTAATTTTGGCTTTTCTTTATTTAAGGGAAAATGATATTTAATTTGTTCCTAAAAATATACCCTTTCCTTCTAAACCATGCCCTCTTCCACTATATAAAGAAGACTCTTCCCTCACTCTTACACACTCTTAGCACGCACACTCTCAGGCTTGCACACTCTACATTCACAATTTATATTCTGAACAATCAGAAACACTCTCACGCTTTAACAAGAATAAAATACTCTCTTAGGCTCTTCAAAAAGAGAAGAATAGTTGTTCGTATATTGAAGAAGCTCTTGTGTTTCGGTGGACTGCTCTAAATCAATTCGGATTCAAGTTTGTTTGCTGAATAATTGTTCTGCTTGACTGGTTAGTTCCTTTGATCAATGCAACTTTCTTGTCTTATATATCTTGCAAATTCATTGGTTATAACAAATAAAGAAAGCACCCGGGTTAGTTCTCTTCCCTCCCCTTTTGTGATATTGTTATTTGTTATTGTTTGTTGTATGAACTTTGTTGCTAGAAAATATGAGTATGTATGCGGTTATTTGTTTCAATATTATAATCTCCTTTTTAAAGTTTCTTTGTATTTTGCATTTATATTTGTATGCCCCTGTGATGTTGAACAGGATCCTTTAGCTTATGCAAGATGGGAAGAGTCACTTGGATCGAGTGTCCAGGCTCACTTTTGTTAAAGATGTTTATTTAAATATTGTATGTCGTTTATTATTCGTTCATTCGGTTTGTAATAATGTTGTAAACTCTAACTCTCTCTCTATATACGAGGAAGCTCAACATAAAAAAAGTTGATACTAGCTTCTTTCATCAAAGTAGGAGATAAGGTTTTGTGTTTCTAAATTTCTAATGTTCAAGTACAATTTCTTTTTATAATGTGTTTGTGTCCATCTAGTATTGATACTTAATTTAAATTTTGTGATAATTTATTTGTGTCCATCGAGGGTTTGTTAAGCACAAGTACCAACACTAGTTGATCCTATTGATGACAAAATTGATTTTCTTGGAAGATCGATTTGTGTTCATCTAGTGTTGACACTTAACTTTAATTTGGAAATAATGTGTTTGTTAAGCATAAGTATCAACACTAGTTGATCCTATTGATGACAAAATTGATTTTGCAAGATCGAATTGTGTCCATCTAGTGTTGACACTTAGCTTTAAATTTAGAAATAATATATTTGTTAAGTATAAGTACCAACACTAGTTGATCCTATTGATGACAAAATTGATTTTCTTGCAAGATCGATTTGTGTCCATATAGCGTTGACACTTGGCTTTAATTTAGGAATAATGTGTTTGTTAAGCATAAGTACCAACACTAATTGATCCTATTGATGACAAAATTGATTTTCTTGCAAGATCGATTTGTGTCCATCTAGTGTTGACACTTAACTTTAAATTTAGAAATAATATATTTGTTAAGCATAACTACCAACACTAGTTGATCCTATTGATGACAAAATTGATTTTCTTGCAAGATCGATTTGTGTCCATCTAGTGTTGACACTTAGCTTTAAATTTAGAAATAATATATTTATTAAGCATAAGTACCAACACTAGTTGATCCTATTGATGACAAAATTGATTTTCTTGCAAGATCGATTTGTGTCCATCTAGTGTTGACACTTGGCTTTAAATAAGTTAAAATAAATAATGTGGTTTAGTTAGTGAATTTAGTTGTTGGAATTAAGTCAAAATAAATGTAGTTAAAGTTAAAAAAGTTGTTAAGTTATTTAAATAAGTTAAAATAAATAATGTGGTTTAGTTGGTGGATTTAGTTGTTGGAATTAAGTCAAAACTAAATTAGTGAAAGTTGTTTAAATAAGTTAAAATAAATAATGTGGTTTAGTTGGTGGATTTAGTTATTGGAATTAAGTCAAAACTAAACTAGTGAAAGTTGTTCAGTTGTTTAAATAAGTTAAGATAAATAATGTGGTTTAGTTGGTGGATTTAGTTGTTGGAATTAAGTCAAAACTAAACTAGTTAAAGTTAAAAAGTTGTTAAGTTGTTTAAATAAGTTAAGATAAATAATGTGGTTTAGTTAGTGAATTTAGTTGTTAGAATTAAGTCAAAACTAAACTAGTGAAAGTTGTTAAGTTGTTTAAATAAGTTAAGATAAATAATGTGGTTTTGTTGGTGGATTTAGTTGTTGGAATTAAGTCAAAACTAAATTAGTTAAAGTTAAAAAGCTATTAAGTTGTTTGGTTAAGTTAAAATAAATAATGTGGTTTAGTTGGTGGATTTAATTGTTGGAATTAAGTCAAAACTAAACTATTTAAAGTTATTAAGTTGTTTTAAATAAGTTAAAATAAATAATGTGGTTTAGTTAGTGAATTTAGTTGTTGGAATTAAGTCAAAATTAAACTAGTTAAAGTTGTTAAGTTGTTTAAATAAGTTAAAATAAATAATGTCGTTTAGTTGGTGGATTTAGTTGTTGGAATTAAGTCAAAACTAAACT
>JAJOOO010028058.1:0-19364 GCA_029582685.1 Solanum piurae
GTTTATGTATTCCCATGATAAGTACCATGTGTATTTAAAAATATAACTTTTTTCTTATTTAGCTTAAAAATAGAACTTCCCTCTTAAGTTTATTAAAGTGAAGAAAATTTATGAGAAATCAAAATAAAATAAACATAAGAATTAGTCAAATAAATTCATAAATAAAAATTATATTTATAGAGTATAATTTTTTAATAGAAAAATATGTATAATTATCATAAAAATAAGGAGTAGTAAATATTATTATACATGATATTAAAAAAAATGTAAATATACATAAAAGTAAAAAATGATATATAAAAAGGATTTAAAGGGACATATTTGTCATTTACCTATTTTATCTCGGGATAAGTTATCCTGGGATTACATATCACCCATGGGGAGGGATAACTTATCCCGGTACTAATTATTAATCCCGGGATAAGTTATCCCGGACTTGCCAACCAAACAACATAATTTTTTTTTAATCCCATCACTATTTCTTTATCCCATCATTATTACTGATTCATCTTTTTTTGTTGGGTTATAACTCACACAATGAGTTCTTTGGGACTCCACCCTTGCAAATAGGGGTGTGCAAAAACCGAACCGACCGATAAACCGAACCGAAAAAAGTGTTACTGGTTTATTGTTATTGGGTTATTGGGTTAACGGTTATTTAATGGTTTTACAAAAAAGAATTATCGGGTTATCGGTTCGTTATTGGTTTTTCAATATTGGGTTATTGGTTTAACCGATAACCCATTAAGAATATAATAATTTACTATTTTAATTTTTAGTTATACATATATAATATATTTAAAAAAAAAAATTAATATAATTAGTAGTATATTAGACTAAAAATATAAAAATCCTACACAATAATTAACACTACTTAACAATTAACTCTCCTCTCTACTTTTAATTATTTAACCTTTAGGTTTTACTTTTTAGTATTACTTATTTACTTTAGTTAGTTTATAATTGGCTAATAGTAGCTTTAACGTAAGAACTTCATTTAGTTGAGTCTTTTCTTTATATATGATTTACCATAAGCATAGCCTCATTTGCTACTGTTTTGACTTTTGTCTATGATTTGGTTTTATTTGATTCTCTTTATTGCATAAAGGGGACCTCGTTTTATATATTATGGTGATAAAAAATTAACCAAGTCTTTGTTGTGATGACCAAAATACAACAAGTTGATCCATGTTGTCCCGTTTGGGATGATTATTTCGATGTATGCGTATTGCGTCAAATTATTGGATAAGTCATATATTTATTTTAAAAGCATTTTCTTATTGGTTAAACCGAAAACTGAACCGTTAAAGACCTAAAATTGATAAACCGAAAATTGATAAACCGAACCGATAATACTTAAAATCGAACCGAACCGACTGATACACACCCCTACTTGCATATCCTTGACTTGTTCCGAGTCATCCTTATATTTGCAATAAAAGTGCAGCTGAAATAGGTTCTCGGAAAGCTGAAAATGGTCTGTATACATGTTGTATACAACAGTATACGCTGATATACCAGTTCGGTGCAGCAAACATGTGGCCAGAAACGAAAACATAGGTTGGAGGCGCTAAAGCGGACTGTATACAATGGGTATATGGTTCAATATACAGGAAAATGGGCCAATACACGACCCGTATACAGAAGTATACACCTGGTGTATACACAGGGTTTCAAGGGTAGAAATAAGGCTGAAGCCTAAATCAGTTGCAGCAGGCCCAAGAAAGGCCCAAATACGTTTTTTTTCCTTTGCTCTTAATATATAATTGTGATTATTGATTGTTTGTTGTTTGTTAACTCTAACCTTAAAATTATTAATTAACTTAATTAGATTCTCCAAAAGATGAGTTACTTCTTTGTGTTGGTTTGCTTTTAATACATCTTTTTTTTCCCATTTATTTTATTTGTCAAGTAGCCGATCAAATTTTTATATCTTTAATTAAGTTAAACCTTTTGTTTCTTAAAAAAGATAAGTTCTTTAATGCTTTTCACTTAATCACATTTACTCATTTTAAAATTATTTTAAGTTAAATTGTTTTTCTCAAATAAACTTTAAAAATGTTAGTTAAAACTTTTTTTTTCCAATTAAATACTTATTCATTTTCTCAAAAAAGTTAGTCAAAACCTTTTTTCTTCAATTAGTTTAAAATAGTTTCGTGCTTAATTTATTAAATTGGTTCAAATTATTATTTTAAAAATGATTTAGATAAGTTTTAATTAGTGTAATTTTCTTTAAATTCTTATAACTTGTAATTCAATTCAAATGTTTCAATTAAGGTCCAATTTTCTTAAAAATTAAAAATTATTCTTTTAACTATTTTCTCAAGTTAATTGAATGTGTAAATTATCTTTTTGGGTTAAAATCATTTTTCTAAAATATAGTCAATTGTTTTAAGTCAAGTCGTAGGATAACCGCATGTTAGCAGGCACTTCAAATGCCTTAAAAGCCTTCTTGAAGCGTAAATAAGAACTTTTTACCCATTTTCTCTAAATTTATAAAGATTTAATCTATTAAAATCGTTTAAAATTAAGTTTTCTTAATTTCTTTCAAATATTAAGTGGAGACTCTTTTCTAAGTATTTTTCTCAAATTGTTTTATATTTAGAACATTTCAAAAAGTGATTTTTCTAAAGATCGGTGAAATCACGGCATAACAATGAATGCCTTACTTATAAGTTTAGGTTTACTACAGAACTTGTGGGGGGAAGCTGTCCTTACATCAAATTGAATACTCAATAGAGTGCCTCATACTAAGACACATGTTATTCCATATGAGAAATGGAAAGGTAGAAAACCCAACTTGAAATATTTCACAGTGTGGGGGTATCTAGCCAAAGTCCAGGTTCCTATACGTAAGAGGGTAAAAATAGGACCTAAGATTGTGGATTGTGTATTCATTAGATATGCCACAAATAGTAATGCATGTCGATTTTTGGTTCATAAGTTCGAACATCCGGATATTCATGACAATACGGTAATGGAATCAGATAATGCTGAATTCTTTGAACATATCTATCCGTATAAAACTAGACTTGGGTCATCTAGTAGGGGGGGGGGGGTCTAAACGACCTCGAGAAGAACTAAAAGAGAATGAATCAAATGAAGAAAGTCCAAGGCACAATAAACGTCAAAGGACAACTATTTCATTTGGATCTGATTTTGTAACATTCCTTTTTGAAAGTGAGACTCAAACATTCAAGGAAGCTATGTTGTCTAGCGACTCAACCTCTTGGAAGAAGGCTGTCAATAGTGAGATTGAATCAATCTTAAGCAATCATACTTGAGAGTTGGTTGATTTTCCTCCAGGGAACAAACCCTTGGGTTCGAAATGGATCTTCAAAAGGAAGATGAAAGATGATGGAACTATTGACAAATATAAAGCAAGACTTGTTGTCAAAGGTTTTAGACATAAAGAAGGTTTTGATTATTTTGACACATACTCGCCAGTGACTAGGATTACATCAATTCGGATGTTAATTTCCCTAGTTGCAGTATACGGTCTTGAAATCCATCAAATGGATGTGAAAATCGCCTTCTTAAATGGAGAGATGGAGGAAGATATGTATATAGAACATCCTGAGGGCTTTGTAGTTCCCGGTAAAAAAAAGAAAGTATGCAAACTTGTTAAGTTACTTTATGGACTAAAACAAGTACTGAAACAATGACATGCAAAGTTTGATCAAATCATATTGGCATATGGATTTAAGATCAATTAATGTGATAAATGTGTCTACATTAAAGACACTTCGAATCAGGAGGTCATTGTATCCCTATATATGTGGATGACATGCTGATAATGAGCAAGTACATTGCTAATGTAAAAGCTACTAAGCGTATCCTCGCTAGTAAGTTTGATATGAAAGATCTAGGAGTTGCCGATTTGATATTGGGAATTTCATAAAACTCCAAACGGTCTAGCATTGTCTCAATATCATTATATTCAAAAGGTACTTGAAAAGTTCAAGTATTTGAATTTCAAAAGGGCAAAGACCCCAATTGATGTGAACCTTAATCTTGCTAAGAATAAAGGTGAAAGTCTGTCTCAATTGAATTATGCCAGAGTATTAGAAAGTTTAATATATGTCATGAATTGTACACGACCAGGCATAGCCTGGCTATAAAGTAAACTGAGTCGATACACAAGTAATCTCAATCAAAATCATTGGATGGAAATGAAGAGAGTTTTGGGGTACTTAGATGACACTCAAAACTATGCTTTGTATTACAACAAATATCCAGCAGTTCTTTAAGGATATAGTGATGCAAATTGGATTACTGGGTCAACTGAAACGAAATCCACGAGTGGATATTTTTTCACTATTGGTAGAGGACCAATATCTTGGAAATCATTCAAACAAACATGTATAGCTCGCTCTACAATGGAGTATGAATTCATCGCCTTAGACAAGGCAGGTGAAGAAACTGAATGGCTTCAGAATTTCTTAGAAGATATTCCATTTTGTCCCAAACCAAAGGCCCCTATACGCATACACTACGATAGTCAAGCTGCAATAGGAAGGGCTGGAAGTGTTACGTATAATGGGAAGTCTAGTCACATACGACGAAAACATAACTATGCTAGACAACTACTCTCTAGTGGAATTATCACAATTGAATATGTAAAGTCAAAGGATAATGTGTCGGATCCACTTACAAAAGACCTAATTAGAGAGGGAGTTGAGAAGTCATCGACGAGAATGGGACTATGGCCGAGAACAAGTCATCGTGGCGGTAACTCTACCTAGAAGACTGGAGATCCCAAGATCTAGGTTCAAGGAGATCAAACAAAGTCATAGATGACGGTTCAACATTGTCAAAATTTATTTTATGGTACATTCTCATGATGAGACAATGTTCAGTAACCAGGATAAATGCATAAGGACTTTTTAATGGTTTCTAAGTTTGATACATGATATATCAAATAGTGTATCTACGGGATAACACAGTTAGAAACCACCTATGTAAGTGTGAAGTGTAAGCCGCTTCAAGGAGAATCCGATAAGGCCAGTTCTTTAAGCACTTATTAACCAAGACGCGTTCATGGCTGAAACGAACAAAACAATGAGAACTAAAAACAATTCAAGGGTTGATTGTGTGACTTATGTTGTCTAGGTATACATCAAAGCTCAACGGTTCAAAGATATCAAATCTATCGATTGACTGAGTATATCCGATATATGTTCACTATGGAAAGTTTAAAGGGAAACCTACTTATCCAGATGCGATTAACCCTTACTTACGAGACACACAAATTTTTCATGCATATGTTTTAACAATAGTCATTCCCCATTCATGTGGGGGATTGTTGGGTTTTAACAAGGTCTTAATGGGAAATAAGAAGATAAAATGAAAAATGTGGGGAAAACAATTTGGAGGGAAAATGAAAAGTCATTCTTTGAAGATGAAAAGTCATTTCTCCCATATTGGTAGAAAAAAGGAAAATTGTTGCCCTTATATTAGGAAACACTTCCTTTAGTTCTTAAAGGGTTAAGAAGAAGGTGCCCCCTCGCGCCGTCGTCGTCGCTCGCTCAGCCTCGGCTTTGACTTTGAATTTGGCAAATGATTGATTGATAAGATTTTTGGACAAAATTTATTTAATCAATCTCATTAATTGATTTCCTTTCTCTTATAAATTAATTCAGAATGTTAGTTAATTAACATAATTAATTTCACGTAACATAATTATTTGAAATTCGTGCGTAACGATAAATTCGTTTGAAGGGATCTGTTCCTTCCAAAAAGATGTTATTTTCCCCAAAAAGGCACAACATTCTGGAAAGACATGTCTGAACAGACGCGTTCCTTGCTGCAAATGGCTATAAATAGAGAGTCTTTTTCCGTTTTTGAACACTGAATTTTTTTTCCTGTCTGTATACATTTTCTTACAAAAACAAAATTGTCGATCGATTGAGTCTGTGTGCGCTCTCGTTGATGTTCTTGCTTTTGCTGAAATTAGTGAAGTTTGAGGTACCACTACCTCTCTAATAGTTAATCTATTTTATCTTGGGAGAAATTAATTTGTAACCTTGGGTACTTAAGGGGATTAAATTTCTTAAGGAAACACAGTGGGCTTTGTGGACTCGGATTTTATTTTTCTGTCTGTCTGTTTCTATTTTTGACTAACCTGAATACAGGAGATAACATTAGTTACAGATTAGTTACATTGTCCTAAAAGTAGTTAGGTTCACGACCATTATTGTATGTAGATCTCTGTTTGAGAATTGGTTTCTCACTTTCATTACTCATCGATGGCGATAGGCGAAGGTCTGCGATACTCCAAGTAGCTCTTTGATTTCAAGCGGCTACTAGTGAGATTCGAACACACAAACATTTTATGTTTGCGTGTCTTTGCTATTTATAGGCACCTAATCAAAATTATATTTAACATGTATATTTGTAATTTTGTCATTACTCTCCTCTAATCAAAAGTTAATATATTCTTCTTACTATTCACTCCTCAGCAAGGAATACATCATATTTCAGTTTTTTTTTTCTTTCTGTATTTTATTATAAAAGACTTTGTGCCTGTTTGGATGGACTTTAAGTTGGTTAAACCGATTTAAAAGTCAATTTTTTACTTGTGAGTGTTTGACAATTATAAGAACAACTTAAAATAAGTTAAAAGTGACTTAAAATAAGTCAAAAGTTAAAAGTAGGGTGATCCATACTCTTTTTTTTAACTTAAAAGTCACTCTACTTTGACAAAGTATATTACTTTTTTACCCTTGATTCTTTTAAACAATTCCCAAATTCTTTCATGTGATCTATTCAATTTATATATTTTTGAAATTTAAAATAAGTTGCACATTTAAAATTAACTTAACTATTAAGTTATTGAAATTGAATTGAAATATAAATTAGCTTTGTTTTAATTTTTCTTAGAAATAAAAACCTTATCAATTTTTTATTATGTTAATAGTTTTAAGGGTATTTTAGACATTTTGATAAAAAATTTAACAACACTTATTTGCCAAACATATCAACAACTTTTTTTCAACTACAACACTTTTATCCAAACACATAACTACTTATTTTTAAAATAACTTTCAACACTTTAAAAAGATACTTTTTAAAAGTTACTTTTTTTAAGTCAATCCAAACGGGCTCTTAGTATTCGAGATATTGCTTACTACTTACCTTTCCACAATTTAAGTTGAATTGGTTAACCTATTGGGTTGACTTACCTATCGGTTGAGAACATAGGTGTCATCACGACTTGTAAATTTTGGATCGTGACAACATCATATCATGATATCATATCATATTATATATATCATCAATCATCATATCATGCATTATTAAAAGTGGAAGAATCTAAATCAAAAATTGAATTATTCTTTTATCTTTATATTAAATTAATTTTTTATAAAATATTTAAGTAATTAAATAAATTTGACATGATAATTAATGCGTATTACCTATAAATATTTGGTAACGTTAAAACTTTACAAATACAACACAAAATTTTAAGTGAAATATAATCTCATCAATTATAATTTATATTGAATCGAGTTAATGCATGTTGTACTTATACTGCAATTTTTTTTTGTTTGATAAATGGGAGGGTGTATATTGAAAGTTTGCTAACTACTGATCAAAGTTCAAAATTTATATTTTGTTGCTTCAAAAAAATTAATTTTAAACAATAAAATACTCCTCTCATTTAAAGTTCTCATCATAAGTTTTTTAAGATTTATTTATAGTTATTGTATTTTATTGTTTATTATATGTAAATTTTAATAAAATTTTAATCGTTCTATCAGATCTATATAAAATTACATAAGTCACACGTATAAGTTATAACATACGCGTCCAGAAACTAGTAGCTAGAAAAGCATAGCCTTCATGGCCTTAATGAGAAATGATTTTAATTACGATAACATGTTCAACACTAATCACGGTATACTTTAATAAAATATGCATATTAAGCTCAAAATATGAAAATACACGCTACAAATTATATGATAAAATGTGAGGGAATTAACATATAAAAATGCATACTCTTAGTCAAATATCAGTATATACCCCACACTTAAATTCAGGTTTTCCCTCAAGCAAGTTATACTTTATGGAATTTTCACTATATGTGGACTAATATTAACTTAATTATTGCAATTTATAAAATAGGTTAAATAAATATAGTTGATAGATATGACTAGATTTTTCCTATTTGCCAGAATCACTTCATATATTAATGTTGACTAATGACAGTGTAGATCGTTTGAAGACTTAATAAAGTATTGGGGAAAGATCCATTGAATCAAGGTTTGGTATCTATAAATATATGACTAAGTCCCTTATCATCTCCTTAACCAAATTCACGTCCAAAAGCCTACTAAATAGGAGGAATATGTAGTCAAACGTTACATACTCTTAAACGCGTTTTCGCATTGATGAATAAGACAATTTAACAAGTACACATCTTAATTTCACTCTCATAAGCCATAACGGTATTCTTGATCTATGCAACAATCTTAAAAGATTGTTGAAGGAAGCCTGAAGTCTGATGGAACATGTCAAAGGAACAGGTACATTGAAGATGACTGATGAGTTATAATTAGAGTCATACTAGGACTGGACTACTAAATCTTAAATTATGTACGACTAAGCTATTGTATCGTGTAGGAGGCTAAAGTCGACTAGTATAAGGGATTTGAGTTATAGTATAATACTACTCATGTAAATAATATATTTGTGTTGTAGTAAGAATCCTAGTATAGCTAGAATAGGACTCTTCTCCTATATAAGGAGCTTGTAACTCAACACTATTTTCATCAATACAATCCTTGATTTCTACATACTTAAGTGAGATTTCTACAAAGATGTCATAAACTAACTACGATACTTACGAGATACACATAGAGCTATCTTTCTTCTTTATAAATAACATCAACAACGGTTCCTCAATCTATTTCTTCAACTCTTTAACTTTAGATTAAGTGAAATCGTGATAAAGAAATGAATTATGAATTTAACTTAATCCCAATATATAGTTCATGAAGAAAGAATTGCTTAAAATCGATATATGGAGATCAAAGACTCTTTATGACTTCAACTTTGTTATATGTTTGCTATGATTTTTTTTATCACAATTAAGTGACGTTTTCTTTTTTCTGAAAGAAAAAATTATATTTGACTAATTTTTTTGTTTTTGTGAGATATAAGTTGTACCTTATCAGTTGTATGAATCTCTTCTTCTTTTTCTGAATGAATTGTCAAAAGTTATTTCTCTCAATATTTTATACTATCTTTTATATAATGGATTTTTATCTTCATCTGCAAATAAACATCGATCGAATCACATTAATTTTTTAATGTCTCTTTTGATATATTTCTCTTTTGTTATCTGTTTTAAGGTCTTTCAAGCTTTGCTTAAACTAATACCTAGTTATTTCAATCCTAACCATTGTAATCAAAATGATTTTATAATTTTTCTTTCATTGATTTCTTTGACTTTAACACCATCATATGCACCCATCAATCAATGTTCTAATAAGGCCACTACTTTAATGATTCGGTAGAGAAAAATAGAAATTACAAACAAGTTGATGAAAAAAAATTCTACTTCCATTTTCCTTTTCATTTTCATTTTTTTTCCTTGAGAAAAGTTGGATATTATCATAATAATAAAATGGTCAAACTTATGGTAGGTGTCATAGACTACAAGTATTTCATTTTAATACACAAAACACGATAATATCGTCGACTAACTTCCAAGATTCTAATATCATGGTGGGGCCACATTGAAGAGAAAAAAATAAAATAAAATATAGTTATAATATCATGGTGGGGCCACGTTGAGAGAAAAAAAATAAAAAAATAAAGTTTTATTTATAAACTCAAAGATTCTTGAATCTATCTTCAATTCAAATTCTATTTATTCTATATATTTCTGTATGTTGAAAATAATTAGTAACATTTCTATTTATAAAAAATAAAATTCAAATTAAACTAGGGCTAGAAAACCTAAACTAAGACAAGCAAATCCTATCTAGATATAATTAAATAAATAGAAAAAATAACAAATTCGAAACAATTTAGGAATCCTATTCCAACTTTTAATTACCATTCCAACATTTTTCCCTTTTAAAAAATGATATAATTAATGACGTGGACAAATCATAATTGACCAAGAAAAAAATAATTTTACAAAATTAAAACTGTTTTCTGTTAACAAATAATGACATGAATAAACCCTTTTTCAAAGGATATAGGATAGATGAACCAAACTTTTGACGTCACAAATAAATCTTTTTTTTCAAAATTTAATGACATATTTGAGTTTTTTTCCTTTTTATTTAACAAAATTTGAATTATGTGACAACGTTTAACACGTAAGCTTTTATGTACAACATTCACTAACCTACTAATTAGAAACTTGTGGTTAAACATATCATGCTATTATTATACAGATTGCCATTAGAGAGACATTTTAAAAAAATTGTCAAAGAGTTTTGTTTTAATATAAAAAGGTTATTTTTATTTATTTATTTTTGTAATCAAAGGGTATCATAATAAAATAAAATTGGGTGGAAAGTTACATGGATTTTTTCACCATGCAATTAGTACTTTTTTTTCCTTTTATTGATGTCACCGGTGGACCACACTAAAGATGTTTTTTTTTTCCTTTTATTGAGATCGTCGATAGATCATAGTGTGTTTGATACGAAGGAAAAATATTTTTTCTTCATAAAACATCAATGATAAAATATGTTAATGATATTAGGATTGGATACATTAAAATAAAAATAGTACTTATGTTTTTAATGTCATGATTTATTATGTATAAAACTAATATTAAATATAATATATAGATAATACATATGATAGTTATATATAAATTGAAAATACAATAATTCCTACTAATGACTCATTGCAGCCTGCAACTTACAAGTTACGAGTAACAAGCACGTTGGATAATATTACTTTCTCTCAATTTATATGGTTTTGAAAAATTATACTCCATGTGGAATATATATTTACATAACTATAAACCTTATCATTAAAGATAAAATAAGTTTTTTAATAATAAATAATTTTAAAATAAAAAATATGTCAATTTTTTTAAAATAAACTAAAAAGAAAATATAACGCATATTTTAGGAGGGAGAAAGAAGGTAAAATTACAAAATTGTTACTCCTTTTTTAATAAAAGAATTTTGGCATTGTTTTAATTTGATATGAATGAAGCTTAAAAAGGAATTTTTTAAAAATATACTATCTAAATTTAGACATTCATATGGCTAAAAGCCTAAAACTTATCTAATTAAGGATAAATATCTATCTTTAAAGTTAAATTATTTATATATTTAAATAGAAGACATATTTTTAAATAAATTGAAACAAAAAAAATAGTTTATGATGTATTATATTATATTATATCATATCATACTGTATTATTTTAGTCAATATAATGTTTAGATTGTATCATTTTTTTATTATATAATGTCATATATTAATAATTTAAAAAATAAAGTATTCAAATGTGTGGCGTAGTGATTAATTAAGTGGTTGAGAAAATAAAAAATATTAGGTGATTCTTCTCATCTACTTTTTCTATCCGATAATAGTTATCCACTATACTAGTTTAAAATGTATAATAATACTTGTCTACTTTATGAAATTAATGAATAAATTATAAAGTGAACAAAGTATGTGACTATGAGATTCACTGCTGAAAAAGAAGTCTATTTAAAGGCTTATGAATGGTTAACCCCACTCTCACTTGCATATTTTATTCTTCCATTTCATCATCAGATATATCACAGTGTCATCTTTTGCCTCATTGCCTTTTTGTGGGGTTTTCAAAAAAAGGTACCTTTTCTATGTTTTTTTTTTGGTTGTTTTTCCCTATTGTTTGGAAGAAATCAACAAGTTCTTATCTGAAAAATTATTTCATTTCTACTGATTCTTGATACCCTGTTTGTCTTTTGACATGGTGAGTATTGCCCATGTTTGTGAACTAAAGAAATAGTTGGTCAAAAATCAAATCTTTATCCTTTTTTCTGTGTTTATTGGTTGTGTTTGTTATCTGAGATTGTAGGGGAAAAAAGGGATCTTTAACACAAATACTGTTGGATTCACTGTATACTTTTTCTAGCTAGTATATGCTCTATAAATTATACTATCTCCGTCTCAATTTAAAGACGCATGTAGTCCTTTAATTCTTGTCAGGTTGAAATTGAAAAACTTGCTAAATATAGTAAGAAATACTCTTTTTGGGATGAACCAAAAAAAAAAGTAGACACTTAAATTGGTTATACACAAATTGGACATATTTTCTTCTGGCTGTTTTTGTTTAAGTGGTTTGGGATGGACTGTGTTAAATTAGGTCTTAGGTCTAACTTACACTCCAAAAGCTAGCTCAAAGGGAGAAGGATTGTTCAAGCCTTATAAGGAGTCCACCCATCTCATTAACGTGGGACTTTTTTCATTATTTAACACCCCACTTCACGCCCAGTGTTGCTTAGCATGTGGTGCATGATTTTGATTTTGAGGATCCCAACATCGGGTGAGACGGGCCCTACTTTGATACCATGTTAAATTAGGTCTTAGGCCTAACTTACACCCCAAAAGCTAGCTCAAAGGAAGGAGGATTGCCCAAGCCTTATAAGGAGTCCACCCATCTCATTAACCACCGATGTGAAACTTTTGTCATTATTTAACAGACTGCTATATAGGTTAATTAATTGAGATCATTCTCACTGTTTACTTTTTCTATCTAGTATAGATAGATCAATTGTTATACACATATTGTACATATATTTTGTCAGTTATTTTTAGTTTAAGCAGTTGAGTGGATGGCTATTTATGTTAATTTTTCGAATTTCTTGCGTTAATTGCTGGTTGGATTTAGAGCAATGAATTGAGTGATGGACTATGGTTAGATTGAATCTTTAATATTGTCTTTTCTAATTTGTGTAGGATTTTTGGAGCATTTCTAATTTGATTACAATTTCACCTGAAATTGAAAAGGTTTTATCTAGTGGTTTGAAGATGTATTTGGTTGAGAGCAAAGGAGGGGCTATAGTTTGCATGTTGTTGTCTTTGTTCTTCTTAGGGACATGGCCAGCCTTACTAACTTTACTTGAAAGAAGAGGAAGATTTCCTCAACACACTTATCTTGATTATACCATCACTAATCTTTTGGCTGCTGTTATAATTGCTTTTACTTTTGGTGAAATTGGGACAAGCTCATTGGAAAAATCAAATTTCCTTTCTCAACTCGCTCAGGTTGGTGCGTAGTTTATAGCTAATAACTTTATATGATTCGATCG
This sequence comes from Solanum piurae, assembly GCA_029582685.1. NCBI lineage: Eukaryota > Viridiplantae > Streptophyta > Magnoliopsida > Solanales > Solanaceae > Solanum > Solanum piurae. The sequence continues at coordinate 13,278 of JAJOOO010028058.1, forward strand.
ATGGGTTCGAGTGTGAAGCATAGATGCAGGATGCTAATGTAAAATTCTTGTATAAATAGATATAAACACATTGGAATTTAGTACTGTTAATGATAAAGTATGAATAGGTGAGTTCTTCAGGAGGTAATAGGTATCTTGTAGAATTAGTCGAAGTGCGTGCAAGCTGACCTGCACACCACGGTTATTTTAAAAAGTATGAATTGGTTGGTTACAGAACAAGAAGAGTAGAGGGGGAGGGGAATTGGTTAGTATTGTACCATTAAGGTCGAAAGAGTTTGGTTTTGCGTTGCGTGTAATACTCTGAGTAATACGTAGTCTATTTGACTGAACATGATTTTATATGTGACACTTTTGCTGGAAACCTTGGATTGTGAAATTAACATTCTCTAATTTTGGGATTGACAACTTATGGATCGAGGCCGTTTATATTTTGCATAACTTCCATTCAATTAAGTACAATATATATGTTGCAAGTAGCAACTCGGGAACATGATAATGAATAAAACAAGCCTACATAACTGTCCTTCCGTTCACCAGTCACATTATGTTCAGTCTTCATTTCACCAGCATTGTTAGCGGTTTAAAATGATGACCAAGAGACAGATGATATTACCACCTATAAGCTACTTGATAGGTGGATTTAAAGACTAGAATTCACCGCCTCTTGTTATTCATATGATGTTTCATTGAGATGAATTATTGTTACCGTGCTTAATTAAGGTGGAGTCTTTTTTATTAATTTCGTCATTGTTTGTCCGGTGATCTTATCTGGAACTTTGATTAGCATCTGTTTTAGTTTCTTCTGGTTTAACTTTGTCACTACCATGAGATCCGTGCTACTGTCAAGAATTTAGCAGTCATCATTACTAGCAACATTTTACGGTTTTAATGCTTACTTCTATCAAGATCACTTATAGGCAGGATATGCTCTTGTTCAAATTGTCTATGGTAATAGAAACTTTCCAACAATTCCACCAGATTGATCGCATGTATTGTTGTTGATTGTTGAAATTGCACAATATTATGCATTTTGGAATTTTCGGGATTTTAGAATCACATTCGTGGACAAATGGTGCAGGATAATTGGCCCAGTGTCTTGTTTGCAATGGCTGGAGGGGTGGTCCTCAGCATTGGGAACCTTACAACTCAATATGCTTGGGCATTTGTTGGTTTATCAGTTACCGAGGTCGTCTCATCAAGCATAACTGTTGTTATAGGTATGATTTTAACTTTTCCGAAATGACCTAGTGACTGATATCCCTTTATGTAGTATCATAATTTGTTTAAATTTTGGACTATTGCTTCGGTTATGACAGGAACAACCTTGAATTACTACCTTGATGACAAAATCAACAAAGCGGAGATTCTTTTTCCGGGGGTTGCATGTTTCTTGTTTGCTGTTTGTTTAGGCTCTGCTGTTCATGCATCCAATGCAGCTGATAACAAAGCAAAGCTTGATAGTTATTCAAATGAGTCTAAAGATGGCATTAGGTATGCACCAATACGCGTATATACTAAGGACATCATTTTCACATCTTTGCAAAATGGGGAATGACATTTTTGGTTTGATTCTTTTTGTTTAAATAATAAAAACAGTATACGTAAGACGTTTTTTTTCCTCTGAGTCTCATGTCATGAATTCATGATAGCGTTGTGCATTGATGTTCTATATATCACTAGAGGAAGAGTACTGACATTTAATGACTTAACCAGCATATAGATTTTCCATATTTTGCTTTTTTTCTTCCTATTGAAAAATGCAGGATTCACCATTAATCTCGGGAAATTGATGTTTATTCTAATTGAAACATTTGCAGGGCTAATAATATTACTGACTCTAAACAAGCAAATACAAAGACAGGTATTATAAGCTTGAATCTGAAAATATGAAGTTTCGTATCTTTACCGTTTTTATAAGATCCATTGCCTTTATATATTTTTTCCTAAATCATTATTTTGGGAATGCTAAACATGGATAGTTGACGTAAATGATGCGGAGAAGGGAGTTGCTTCCACAGAGAAGGCAAAATTTGGGACTGCTCTTTTCCTTATTGATCTCGAGAAGAGAAGAGCGATCAAGGTCTGAAATTCTTCTTATATTACTGATCTTATTAAATGTTATTAGCGCTTCAATGTTAACTTCTGTCTTACAAAGTTATCATGGACTACATATTAGATCTACGCAGAATACTTCATTTAGACATTAGAACTACAACATGTTCCGATTGAGTACCTGAACACATGATAAAGTGTTCCTATTATACGTAGACACTTCCAACTCAAATTTTGAAAAAGTTTCTGTGTATATCTAATGGAAAATGTTCAATGGATAAGCGCTTTCCTAGTTTGTTCATAATGGTGTGTTTGCTTGCAGATATTTGGGAAGAGCGCTATCATTGGTTTGGCTTTAACATTCTTTGCTGGAGTTTGTTTTTCTCTCTTCTCTCCAGCATTCAACCTTGCCACAAATGATCAGTGGCATACACTAAAAGATGGAGTTCCACACTTGAGCGTCTACACAGCATTCTTCTACTTCTCAGTTTCTTGCTTCGTCGTTGCCTTGATTCTTAACCTCATCTTCTTATACCGTCCTGTTCTAAACGCGCCCAAGTCATCCCTAAAGGCTTATATTAACGACTGGAACGGTAGAGGTTGGGCACTTTTGGCAGGACTTTTGTGTGGTTTTGGAAATGGTCTACAATTCATGGGAGGCCAAGCAGCTGGATATGCAGCTGCAGATGCTGTTCAGGTAAGTCATTCATATTATTATATTAATCAGCAGCGCCTCAACATATATAGTTGGTGTTGGATATAATGAATCCTCTGTATCTATTCCGCGATAAAATTGAAAATGAAAATCAGACATAAACAATAGACCTCGAACGTGCTACTCTTGTCTATGAGATGTTGAAATGTGTTTTGCAATTCCAGGCGCTGCCTCTCGTGAGCACATTTTGGGGTGTAATTTTGTTTGGAGAGTATCGAAGATCGTCTAGAAAAACATATACATTACTAGTTGGCATGCTGTTTATGTTTGTTGCAGCTGTTGGAATACTTATGGCATCATCGGGGCATCGAAAATAGTGCTTCAGAGACAGTTAGAACTCCATAAATCATAATGTTATTTGTACATATAGTCAAAATTAGAAAAATGGTACTATTGTATATGATACATTGCTGCTTCTTGTTGAATAGAAGCACAATTTAATTAAAATTCTGCTGAAGAATTCTCACTGTATATAACACCCTTGTATTTTACCCTCCGTTACCTTAGAAATGAGTGGTTCTGAATTTTTAACCTCTCCTTTAAGATCAAAAATCAAAATTTATTAAATTTGGAATTTGTTCATGAGACAAACGAGGTCAAAAGTTCAAAATTATTCTCGTAAATCACCCCCAAAGTGGAAGGATCATGCCATTGGTACCTAACCTTCCGTAAGCTTATTGGAAATTTTTACAATGTAAATCAAACACAACTCATATATCTACATTTGCAATTTAAAGAGTAAAAAATGATGAAAAGTACTATTATGTCTCTGTAAATCAACAAAAATAAAGGGAAAATTACAATCTATGTCGTGTATCATGATAAAATACTTGTCAATCACTATTTATTAAAAACATGCAAAATTCAAAGTGGAAAAGCAAAGGTGAATTGAACGCAAATTGAATATCAACCACCATTTTAATCTAATGACACAATATATGAATCTATAATGAATTTATAATTAAGTGGATGTGTCTTGTGTCCCTACAAAGAATTTCCACACGGTATTATTCTTAAAAGCAATGGATATATTCAGATTAAAAAAGAAGTTTTTCGAAATGAAAATTTAAAAAGTCAACCTAATATCTGTAATATCTCTAATAATAGGAGGGTAAAAGTTTGCATGTTAATTAAGTCAATAATAATAATAGGAGGGCTAAAGTTTTTTAAAACTTTCTTCACTGAAAAATTACATTATGTATAACATAATTAAAATTATTTATATGTACCGTTCAGCTTCTTCATATTTGAATATCCATAATAAATATCTTGATTTCGTCACTGATCCATAAAAATCAATGATTTTTACGACAGTGACTAAAATATTCAACATTAAGGAATAGTAAACAAATAGAAGAATTCTAATTGACAAACTAAAAAAAAAAAAAATTGGGGGGGGGGAGGGGAGGGGTGAGGGTGGGGTAAAAAAATAAAAAAATTGAAGTTAAATTTTTTTAAAAAAAACTAAGCTTTAAATTTATTTTTTTCAACAAAAAAAAAAATTGTAATATGAAATTGGAGCAAAGTTTTGGAAAATGTTTTCCTTAATTTTAGAAAGGAAGTCATTTTTCTTAAATTTGAGGAATATGAATTGATTTGAAAAACATTTTCCAAAACATTTTACCCAACCAAACATGAAAAAATTGAAAAACATTTTTCAGAAAATATTTTCCTTCGTACCAAACACACACTTAGACATAAAACTTTTGCGGTACCGGATAATTTGAAATGGAAAAAAAGAAAAGAAAAGATAAATGTGTTGGAAATTTAAAGAAAAGGGAAAATTCAGAGTCAACAAACTTATCATGGAATGTATATTGATTTTATATATTCCTCTAAATAGAGAAATTCCATATTGTATATCTACGCTTGTAATTAAAAGGATAGGAAATGATTAAAAATACTGCTGTCTATAAATAAATAAAAGTTAATAGAGAAATTTTCATTTATAAGGAGTGGTTTGGTGAATGTACGATCCATAATCAAATCAAAATCGATAATTCGAATCAAATGCTATTGAATTGTTTGTTTAACACTTTTAGATTATTATTTTTACCAAGTTATAAATCTGTAATGATTTTTATCATTTCTTTTCTGAACAGATTATAATCCAAATAATTATAATTTTACTTTTGGGTATATAGAGTTACTTGACCTTAGGGTCTGAAAGATTGTTCTACGTATACTTCTACTTGTTCAACTTATAAGCTTTACTAGACATAAGTGTTCGTGCTGGCACATGCCTAATATTTATTATTTTTTATTTTACTTTATGTGACATAGATAGAATTTAGAAAATCAATTAAATTTTAATATGATTTTTTAAATATTTTAAGTTGTTACTTATTGTAATTTATAGTATTTTTTACGTAATTTTTAAATAATACATGTTACTTCTCTTGTTCCATCGTATGTAGTACATATAGAATTTCAAGAGTCAATCAAATATGTTGTTAATTATTGAGATTTACAAGGTAGTTTCCAAATCAAATAATACATTGTCTCTAATTACTGGTCCACTTTACCTTTTTTAGTTGTCCCTAATTACTTGTCCATTTTGACAAATCAAGAAAGGACAAAAAAATTCACCTATTATACCCTCAAGTAATTACTTTGAAAAAGGTAGAACTTTTTGAAAACCTTAAGTTTTTAATTTATCCACTTCATAATTAATGAGGGTAAAATGGTAAACTCACTATGTCAATAAATATTTTCTTAATAGGTGTGTCAATTTAAAAGTGGACAAGTAATTAAGGAAAGGGAGAGTACATATTACTTCTTTTGCTCCATTTTATGTGACACAGATAGATTAATTTTATGAATCAATTGATTTTTTTTTTCATAAGCAATCGAATTTTTTGTATGATTTTTAAAAATTATTTTAAGTTGTCAATTACCATGATTTATAGTATTTTTTACGTAATTTTTAAATATATAAAAAATTTAAAAATAAGACATAAATTAAAACGAAAAAAAAATGAATATATGTGAAGGTGCCACTTATATATTAGTAGGGGATATATTTAGCCTGTCTGTAACGACCCTTTTAGTTGTTTTATGAATTTTAACCATTTTATTTATATTAACCCTTTTAGTAGCTTTTATAAAAAATTAATGACTTATAAGAATGAGTGACATGATTTTCAGATTTAATAAAGGATTTTTTTGTTGATAATAATAGAAAATAAATAAATAAAGAATTAAGGGCAAAAGCCTTAAATTGTTAAAGTCAGCAAAATGGGAAAAAGGAAAAAAACAAACTACCCTAAAGCGTGAGTCGTGCTGCCTCTAACGAAGACGGCAACCTTCGGTAAGCAAAA
>JAJOOO010028059.1:0-10981 GCA_029582685.1 Solanum piurae
TTAGTAAATTATACACACGTAGCCGGACCAAGGTGCGGGGTGAAATTCTCTAGATGCCAAACCAAGGATTTAGAGATACCTAACTTATCACTTTGCATGTAGTACACTAGGAGAGGATTGTTATTACTAGGATTACTGCGTTATGAGCTTGTGGGGAAGACGTATACCCTAGTTATTTCTCTCATCTTGATAACAACCAAAGTTGACTTTTGATTACTGATTACTTATTGAATTCTTACAATTTGTTTCACAAAACCCCCCCTTTAATTACTTGTTTTTTTTAAAGTAATTTGACTAATTGAATATAATTGTTGGTTAAAGTAAAGTCTAAACCATTTTCCTCGTGGGATCGACCCCAACCTACAAGTTGGGTTCTTTGCTTGATAACGATCGCTTATGCTTCTGAAAAGAGGTGTAATTTGAGCGTATCATGTCTATATGTCGGTTAATGGAAACTTCCCACAATAATGAACTAAGTTAACTTCTAGAGTTACCTCAATTACGTTTTAAAGATGTTTAGCTTCCATTGACCATGATTATGACTCGTGCGTTTGAAACATGTCATTTTATGATTTAGCTTGGTCATTGCATTTCATATAAAGTCCTTTTAGCATGATTTCATGACTCTTATGCATTGCTATCATACTTGATACATTCCACATACTAACGCATACTCTTGCCTATGTGGTTTTACTAATGTATGGTCTGACGCTCCTATTCCGCATACTCATGGCTAGTTGATATCGTGTAACTTTTGACGATTGGTGAATCCTCATGTTCCGAGGAATGAGAGTTTCTATGCTTTAAGTATTTTTTTTACGGATTTTTATGTGATGTATGGGTTACGTCTCAATCACTCCTATGATGTAATAGATGGCTTCGAGACTTATGTTAGACTTCCGCTTTTTGTCAAACTCTTTATGATAATAAACTGTCTTTTTGAACTCTTTAATTAAATTCTATTATCTTGTTTAATGTATGCTAAGTGGCTTCTGTAGGTCCTCTCGGGGTCTTATACGCCATGTTACGACTAGGGTGTACCTTGGGTTGTGACATTTATATATACTATATTATGCCTAAATATTACAATATTGTATCATTAAATCCATTGTTAGATAATGACAAAAAGTTTTCACACTGTGTAATGATCGAATTGGTGTAGTCGAGTTGTTACATATTTTTTCATTTTATTACTTATTATTTAGTAATTTTATTTTATCCTTTATCCACTATACCTTTTTAAATAGTTGTACCCTGTATTTACATTTCTTGTTTGTTTTTTAAATTTTTAATGTGTGATATTATATAATGATGAAAGATGATATAATCTATCTAAGTGTTATATTAATAAAACAATATCATATGTATGATACAATATCACACAATACAATACAATAAAATATGATACAATATAGAACAACCATCCAGAGAAAGTGTTAATAATGCTTTGGCCCATTTTTTTTTATATGGGAAGTAGGGGATTTGTTTTTATAACTAACCAATTTGAGGGGCAAAAATTAAATATCATCTCGAAATAGAAGCACTTCGGTAAACAAATTGAATTTTCTAAAGACAAATTTAGAAAATATGATTCAAAATATATAGTCAAACTCTAGCTTAAATATAAATCTAAACACTGACCTTTGATTGATTCATGTGTGTCATCAATGTTATCAAATATGTTGAGTGAAAAGGTTTATGTGATTGACCAAGACATAACATTTTTCAACAAAAAAAAAAGACATGACATTTTAAATACGTGACAACTTTTGATTGGTCATTATTTTGAACAAGGATTACCATCTTATTCTAATACATGACATCATTATGTTGGTCTTGAATTTGACTAGGATGACAAGTGTTATATTGATATTTGACATAAATTTGGACCTCAAGATGAAATGAATTTGTTGGATTTGAATCTAATAAATGAACTTATTTAATTCTATAGTCCAGATTACTTGTTAAATCCAAATGAACATTAATTTAATTTATTTTTTGTATGAATTTAATTAAAATTCATATGTCTACATACGTATATAAAATAACATATTATAATTTCCTTCTTTTAACCTTTTTTGTTAAGCAAGAGATTTCATATTAGAAAATTAAAAAGTGTTTAGTACAGAAGTAGATGGGGCATCCCCCATATTCGAATGTTCAGCCATGGTATAACCTTGAGTTCAGGTTTTGCAAAACAAGATGCTCCTACAAAAAGAAGTTTTATCGATATCTGTTTGTAGTGCTTGTTTGGCACACAATGGAGAAACTTCCCAAAAGTAGGAGCATCGTGGGTCCTATTGGTGGCTCCCTCCTTAGATATTGAATCCGCTACAATGTTCTACTCCATGTACACATGCATCGAGTTGAGACTCCTAGTTGTTTCATCAATGATTATGTTAGCATAAGAAAGGTGACCTACATTTTTTGAACCACCAAAGGTGACGATTAGGCATTACCTAATCTATCTGTTAATATTAGCAAAAATACAAAATTGGTGTGTTTGAATTTTTATCCAAACCACCTGAGAAATAAGAAGGATGAATAATTCATCCTTGTATAAAAAGGTCTCAATACAGTGGTGCATGAGATTGTTCATTAGAGTATGGTAACCTCTAGGATGCATAGATAATAAGTGTGAAATACACAGATCCCATGGCCCAAAAATATAAAAGAAATTAATCATTACCAAAAGTAAAGGACTTTCTTTGTTCTCGAATTCTGAAATTTGGTGTTCCTTAAAGTCATTTTTCAACCAGTTTTTGACTTCATTGGGAAGAGTCAATTCTACGTGAAGAAAGAATATTTCCTGTGTTTTTCACCTATATTGGCAAGGTACTCTGCCAAACTATATACTTATCTATAGTAATGCTGGAATTTATAATTACCATTTCTCTTCAGGGAAATAATCTGGAAAATAATATGAATGATACAACAGTGGATATTGGAGTGATCATTGATCATATTAATAATGATCATGGAGTCAGATTCTATGTCACATTTGTGTATACATTAGTGACACTACATTATATTCCCTGAAGTATAGCGTTGGATTCAACAACATTATTAGTATAATCTCCATAGTAGTATGAGCAGCCATTATCAAAAGATCATTCTCATTCCTAAGAATGTCTCCTCCACCTGCACTGTCTGGGTTTCCTTTGCTGCATCTATCGTGTTCAATTTGAATTTGACTGAACTTGATTTACACCACCTAAGACATTTGATGTTAATCATGGGTTTGAGTTTTTCAATTTGTATTACATTGTCTCTCCATTTTTTATTGTAATATACTTTTAGGAACTGACAAACAAGCAACATTCTGATTTGGCGGATAACATGATTGATAATACTGCTAGGCAAGCTTTTGATCAAATACTTATGACTACATCTGGCTTTCCAGATTTTCCAACAAATAAGTAAAGGAAGGTTGTGTATTAGCACTGGGTGAACACTATTCTTTGTGCTGCTTAGCTACCAAGTAATAAGTGTGTCTCTTATTATGTCTTCTCTATTGTTAATGCCATAAGAATTTGAGAAGAAATTCCATACTGAATTAGCAAGTTGTCCTTGTTTGAAGAGGCGATACACATTATCTAGGCATCCTTGCTCACAACAGATGCACTTTGAAGGTCCATGAACTTTGAATCTTTGTAGAGCTTCATCACTTGGTAGTTTGTTGGACAACTAGTGAGGGACCTATTTTTGCCAAGTTCTTGCAGAAGTAAGAGTAGTAGTATTACTACTTCTCACTACTTTCCAGGTAGATTTAGTGGTAAAAAACACATTTTCATTTAGAGTCCAAATATGCATGTCACTATTGTGAGACAGTGCTCAATATTTGAATTAATTGAGGCAAGTCGACAAACTTAAAATGAAATGATGACTCGCCGAAAGCAAAGGGAAAACTTGATGACCATCGCCGAAGGTGACAAGACTTGGAAGAAAAATGAATGCTTAAAAGGTGAAAAAAGGGGGTACTCGGCGATTCTCCGAATGTGAAAGTCAGACTCAAATGAGCTCATGTTCCCAGAAAAAATATACTTTCGAGAAAGGACTAGCACGACTGAAGTGACTATACATACAAATCTATTTACGGATCTATATGCTTCGATTGGAACTATAAGTTCTGCTCTTTGGGGTGATGAGGTGGATAATTCCTTACTCCAGCTTCAAAGGAGCATCTTGCATGAATCAATATTAACTCCTCAGTCAGCTGACCTTCTATTTCAGAGATTAGAGCAGAAGAACTCTGTAACGGTGGAGAGGGCTTGAAAGCCACTTGACTCTACGGAGAGGGGCTTCGCCTCGAATTCAAATGATTTCTCTTCTTCTCTTAAGATATTTCTAGTTAGGACTTGATCGAGGGATCAATTGACTCCGAAACATAAAGTGACAAGACCATAACCCCGTGCCCTTACATTAAAGGATCCCAACTCATCACCGACTGAGGTTCAAACAAATGAAGTCTAAAACAAGAAAAAGGTGAGCTAATAAGGAAATGGTGATCGACTGAATCATTTTGGCGAGGCCTACTAACATCGCTGAAGTGGTCACACAGTAAAATTTGAGCCCAATTTTGGTAAACTATAAATAGCCCAAAGGACAGAGAAATAAAGGTCTCAAACCTTTTCTAGAGAACGGTTTTGAAACTTTTTCTTTAGAGTTTTAAAGTGAAACTATTTTACCTTGAACCGGTTGAAGGCTAAAGTAAGGCTGGCAAAGGGATTGGTTTTTGCCTGGCCTGGTCCGGTTCCCTTTCCAGTATATTCGATACCGGTTGAATCGGTAAGGAACCGGTCGGATAGGGTACTGGTATAGGTACTGAAATGGAACGCGGGTTATCCGATTCCTGTAGACCCGATTCCGGTTGCCTCTTGCCTCAACGATAGATTAGCTCCTTATCATTGGTTTATTTTAGGTGAGAAAGCATTTCAACCTTAAGAACCCTTATTATGTGAGAAAACCTTTCACATTCATTTTTCATGTGTATATGAGAAATCTTTTCACAACACAACAACATTGATACTTCACTCTCAAAGCATCCTTAAAACATTTATATCAACTTCATGAGAATATGCATGATTTCATAAACTAGTCTTTCATAGTTCAAAACCCACATTATATCAGCATTGCTTGGGAAACATGGGATATGCATGGGTTCATGTATGGGGATTCATCATAAAATTATGGAGTTATATCAATTCATGCTTGATAGATCATAAAATAATCAATTAAATCAATAATTAAGGGAACCCATAACATAAAAGAAAAACTCTAACTCAATTGGGGATTTCTAACTTTGTAAATTGGAGAATTTGGGAACTCCATGGAGGAAAGGGCTCCATGGATGAAAACTATCATACCTCAATGTCAATTACTTGATTTCAATGAAGGATTAGGAGGCTTGATCTTGAAACCCTAGCTTTTTTCTTCAACTTCTAGAGATAGAAATATTTGAGAGGAAGCCTTGTTCTTATTTAAAGAATTTGAGAGAATGATTTCAATTAGGAAAATTTGGGGGTAAAAACACTTATATAGGTCTTTAGGTGAAGAGCAAAATGACATAGTATTAGGCTACAATAATCAGGAAAAGCCCCAAAAGCCCTTCTTAAAAATAATTGTTGACACCATCGACGGCACGACCTACGGTCCGTTGATTGACCTATGAACCGTCCTGGTCGACCTTCGATGGTTTCAGAGACTTAATCTCTGGGCCACCGGATGACGGGACCCATGTACGGTCCATGGGTCAAATGACGGACCGTGCATGGCCTCCTGGTATAGTTGATTTCCTTTAAAATTCCATCAAGTCTGAGACTCACATACGAGGCCTACCTACGACTCATGCATTGAAAAAGTATTGAATGATGGGCCTACCTACGGTCCGTGTGTCAGACAATGGACTGTCGGTAGCATCCATCGGTACTGGCACCAGACTTCTGAAAAACTGATTTTCCTGTCTTTTCGAATCCAGGGTGTTACACACAACCAACTTGGATGGTTGAAAGTGTCACGTCGGCACAAAAGGTGCACAAAATATGAAAAAATGAGTTCAGGGGATAATAGGACCCTAGTTATGTTTAGATGTGTCTCTGGGGTTTCGGTCATAGTCTTGGGGTACTTGTTCTTTATCCCTTTTCTTTTTATAGAAATTGTAAGTTTCTACAGTTTAACATACACATTATTCTACTACATATGTATCTATCGCCATTTTTTTACGTGTAAATAATATAATAACTTCTCACGTGTTTCCAAACAGCATACATGTACATATTTTATTTTATAATAAATAAATTTAAGATCACAAACTTTACATAATATTTTAATATTTAAAAAAAAACTCCTTTTCTATTGGATTCTTGCTCAACTTATATTTAATATACATCACATATATTGCTATATATTCACACCACATCTATTATCTTATCTCTTCTAACATCTTAATTCTATATATGTAAATAAAGTAATAAATTATCATACTCTTTCAACTCAACATTTATATACGATAAATTTATATAAGTTCATTCATCTCATATGACTTTAAACACACATCTTTGTTTTCTAATATATAAAATTTTCATACATTTGAAGTATATTTATTTATTTATTTTACCATATGATAAATATATTACTATTAAATTCATTGCATACATATTATAGATGTATATATGATATATCTTGTATTTTACTCTTGTTCTCTCACCAATTTTAAAACAAATAAATGAATAAAATATTCTTAATTATTTTTCCAAAACTAAATTTAAGGACTATCTTTGGATAGGCTCTGAGGGTTACTTAACACATTCCACTCGAGTAACCAAAACCATTACCTAGAATCTCATTGGTTCGCAAATCAAAATAGAGTTTACATTTAAATTTTTCAAAAATGGTTTTCTAATTTTTTCCTTAAAATTAGGTGGTGACTCTAAATAATTTTAAAAATCAAAGGCATAGTCATTTTATGTTGCAAACTATTTTGACTAGTTCAAAAGTGTTTATGCATGTATTGTTTTTCTCTTCACTTTGATTTAACGAGAACCCACATTAGAACTCGCTTTGTTCCTACTTGACTAACCATGGGGGTAACGAATGGGAAAAGAGATTATACAACGAAGTTTGAGGCTATCGCCCTCATCTAATAGTTTGAACTGATTAAGGGATAGTTAATTTGGAATTAAAGGTAAGGATTCGTAAAGCATACACATGTAGACAGACCAAGTTGCGTGGTGAAATTCATTTATTTAGATGACTATCCACTTTGGTGATAATTAACTTATCAATCTAGCATGCTACACACAAGACAAGGTTACTACTGTAAGGTTTTACTGAGTTAAGGATCCGTGGGGAACACTTGCACCCTAGTTTCGTCTTATATTGAATTACAATAAGTCAAATTGTTGCTTGCTACTTGCGAACATTGCATTCAATTACTTTTATACAAAACTCCTCTTTTAATGAAAATAATAAGACTAAGAGCGTGAATAATATCAATTGATCTAAGTCTGAACCTAATTCCTTGTGGGATCGACCCTAACCTCTGTTAGGCTCTTTATTTAGACAACGGCCATTTTATACTTGTTTTACGAGGTGTAATTTAGGTGTATCAGTGTCACATATGAAATGATAGACACTGGTACTCCATGCAAACAAACAATCTCCCGAATGTAAATCTGAGCTAACCTCTCTGAACTGTAGGTAGTCTAAACCGGCAGAAAGTGCGCAGACTTGGTCAATCGTTCCACGATGACCCAAATAGCACAAAATCTCTGGAAAGTACATGAAATCCTACCACAAAGTCCATAGATATCCGCTCCTATTTTCACTTCGAAAATGGGTAACCACTAGGTCAAACCATTTTGCCTCTGGTGCTTATACTTCACCTGTTGATAGTTCAAGCATCTAGCCATAAACGTCGCAATGTCCTTATTAATACCACACCACCAGTAGTGTTGCCTCATATCACGATACATATTCGTCACACCGGGATAAATAAAGTACCTAGAACAATGAGACTCCTCCAGAATCAACCTAACCAAATCTCTAACTTTAGGAACACATATACGACCCTCGATCCTCAAAACACCCTCTAGATCTAAGTTCGCTTTATTAGCTTTGCCTCTAAGAACCCTATCTCAAATTACCCTCAACCTCGGTCCTCAAACTGCTATGCCCAAATTCACTCCATCAAAAAATACCTATCCTCCACACAGACCCTATTGGACTCAGAAATATAAAATAGAACCAATCGCTTGGCTAAAGACCGGATATCCGAAGTCAAAGGTCGCTCCTCCACGACTAGGAATCCAAACTCCCCATGCTCACCGCAATCCGACACCAGACATCTACTACCACATTTGTCTTGTCTAGGTGATAGAGGATCGTAGCATCATAGTCCTTCAGTAACTCTAGCCACCTACACTGTCTTAGATTAAGGTCCTTCTGACTGAAAATGTAGTGAAGACTATGGTGATAGTGAGTACCTCACAATGAACTCCATTCAAGTAGTGCCTCCAAATCTTCAATGCAAAGACACCAACTCCAAGTCATGAGTGGGATAGTTCATCTCGTGAATCTTCGTCTGCCTAGAAGCATGATGTAAAATGCATTATAAATCACAATAATAAAAACTTTAAATATTTGAAAGAATACTAAAAATTGGTTTACTCTTGAGATTCTATATATGCCACATGAATTGGGACATATGGAGTAATATGTATTATTTAAAAATTATGTAAAAAACACTATAAATTATAATAATTAACAACTTAAAATATTTTATAAACCATATAAAATTCTGGATAATTTTCTAAATTTTAACTGTATCATATAAATTAAGAGTGGGGAGAGTATATTGGATTTGTGCTGGCATGGATTTCCTTATCTAATAATATAGTATAAGAGAATAAACAAGCACCTTGTGATAAACATGCTTGCTGACCATGAGGGCATGTTCGGTATTATTCAGATTCATGCTAAAAAGGTCTTGTAAGTTGAGCCATCAAAAGTTGTACCTTAGTTCTAGTTGACGAAAAAAATGAAAAGACAGTTTGTAAATCACATTTATGTCCCTCTTTTTAATTATTATTATTTTATAATTCTTGATATCTACTGCAGTCCGCGCATACAATTCTACCTTTGCGTTTCATATATTTTGCCCCTGCTTTTTAATTTTATTACAATAGTTATCTTGTACATTTTGGTAAAAAGAGTGATATTTCATGTCTTTTATACAATGTTTATTAAAGTGACAAATATCTCACAATTCAACTTTTGCATGTTAAGTATATATTTTGCTCCTGCTTTACAATTTTATTACAATAGCTATATTGTACATTTTGATAAAAATAGAGTGATTTTCATGTTTTTTTATAATCCTTATTAAAGTGACAATTACCTCAATTGTTAGCTTCCTACATCGTCAAAAAAGTTATTTTACTTCTTCAACTTTTAACAACTATCGTAAAGTATTTTCTCATTAAGTTAAAAAAAAAAAAAAAAAAACAGGCTTACTTTTTCATAATTATGTTATTGGGTAATTAATAAGTAACACTTAACATATTATATTATAAATAATATTAATTTATTTTTGAAACTTATTAAAAATAATAAGATCACATAAATTTTAAAAAATTAAAAATAAATGTGCTTAGCGCGGGCCAAGCACCACTAGTTGTTAAATGTAATGTGTTACACAAAAGTGGGTCTTCTTCGTCTACGTTGACTTGACTTGTGCATTAATCATACGGCAGAGAAGACTATAAGAAATATTCAAAGTCTCCTCCAAAAAGCAAAGACTTACTGTCGCGATTTACACGTTTGTTCCTCGGTCTCATATTAATTGATTATGATATTATAAATAGAAAAAAAAAATTGATCAGAAAATTTGGTAAGAATGATATTTTATCTATGTTATTTTATATTTTTAAATATTTTTAGTCTTTTAACTTTAATACTACTTTTTAACTAAAAAATGGAAAAAAGATTAGTTTATTCTAAATTTAAAAAAATATAATAATTTTTTTAATTTTCTGGCCAAATTTTCTGGTCATTTAGCACTTTCCAAATAAATAATTGTTTCATATTAGTTGTTCATCTTGATAAATAAATAAAAAATTAATTAAAATTTTCCTATACTACGTTTGCAGCTAATTCTTTTTTAAAGTATTCACATTTATTTGTAAAATATCATACATCACTTCTATATCCCTCTCGGATACATCTCTCCTATGTATTCGGATGTCATATCCCCTCTCTAATACATCTCTCCTATCTCTGATACATTTGATATTTCTGGAAGTCCAGTGATGTATTTAAAATTTATAAATTTTAAGAATTTTTTGTAATTTAAAAAAGAGGAGAAATAATACAATTAGTTTTTACCACTATGAAATTTATGTAAATTACGCCAATAAACAACAACCTTAAAGGTGATTACATTTTGATTATTCGAGTAATATAATTTTTTTAAAATATGGGCCCACCATAATTTGAGTATTGCAATTTCCACAAAAAGATTGGAAGTTGTCAAAAAATGAGTTCCCACTTCCCACTAGTAGAGGCAATTCCATTGGAGAAAGCAACGTAGAAAGACATTTTTGATTGGAGGAGATGTTATTAAGATAAGAGAAGAGTAACGACTTGGTTATTAGCGTAATTTATATAAAAGTCAAGGTCTTAATTGCAAACAAAGTTTCTATATAAGTAGGCCTAGCTAGCCCAAAGTTTTTAAGGGAAGCAAATGGGTTGTCTAGTAGTTTTGCTACTTTTTACACTTGTGACTTGTTCAGTATGTGAGACCTTCTTTGAAGAACGCTTTGATGGTAAGTAGATAGATAATTTGTCTACCAATTGAAGTTGTATATTATATTGGAATTGTTCAACTGTTTAAGCTTGTGATTTGTGTTTCATGGAATAATTTATTATTGATTCTTTACAAAAAAAAAAAAAAAAAAAAAAAACTTAAATATGTTATATAAAT
>JAJOOO010028060.1:0-12017 GCA_029582685.1 Solanum piurae
ATTTACTTGGTAAAAAGCATGTTTTGAATAAAATGTCCTTTTATGCATGTTTCAATGGTTTTTATGCATTGTAGCCATACTTAGTACGTGTGTTGTACTAACCCATATTTTCTCCCTTTTTTTCCCCACATTTAGGTTCGGGCCGTTGAGGATTCAAGCTTACTTCTCAAAACACTTGAAGTTGCTTCCCCAAGTTGGTGAGTCCTCAAGTCCGAGGACAAGACCATATGATATAGCTTCTATGTTTAGTCCTTTGCTTATATTGAAAGACATTGTTGTACCTTCCTATTTCTAGACTTCTTATTGATGTAAGGGCTAAGTCCCATTTTCGATACTTCTATGTCTAGATGGTACATTGTGATGAAGTTAGATTCTATTTTTCATATATGAAGTGAAGTTGAACTTCCAAAGTAAAAGTTTTAAATTTTCCGTGATTTATTCTATGATATATGCCTTGATGAATGCTAAGGGCTTGTATAAGACCTCTTCGAGGTCGAATACGCCGGTAACGACTAGGGTGTGCTCTCGGGGTGTTAATGCATACCAAGGAAAGTAACAAAACCTATGTCTGCCTTATCCCCAAATGCAAAAATGCTACTAACTGAAATTTTTTTGTCATATTAGTTTGTGCAATCTTAGCTACAAAATTGTCACTAAGATAATCTCCTAAAGAATGCGAACCTTAATGAATAAACTCATAGGACTATGTCAATCTAGTTTCCTCCAAAATAGTCAAGCTTTTGATAACGCCATCATCGTCCAGGAAAGAATCAGCCATTATTGGAATATGAAAGTAAGCTCAGGTCATATGATAGCAAAAATTGACCTAGAGAAAGCCTTTGACAAAATCGAATGGTCCTTTGTCAGACATACTCTCCACTACTCTAACTTCCCTTTAAATATTACCAAGCTTATCATGTCATGTATAACTACCAATCATACGGCCATACTCTATAATAGGACCCGTAAAAATTTCTTTAATACCTCGAGGGGACTCCATCAAGGCGACCCCTTCTCCCCCTACATTTTCATCCTCTGTATGGAAGTCCTCTCTCATCAAACCAACAATGCCGTAACACTTATGAAATGGTCCCATGTTAAGATCTCTCCCCATGGGCCCCACTTATCTCACCTATTTTTTGCGGATGACCTGGTCCTAATAGGACAAACAACCAAGAATAATAGTTGTGTCATTGCAAGGATTCTAAAATGCTTTTGCTCCTGGTCGGGTCAAAGTATCAACAACTCTAAATCTAAAATCCTTTTCTCAAAGAACTGCAATAACTTGGTACGTTCCACTATTACCAACATCCTAAAAATCAAACCTACCCATTCATTTGGGAAATACCTAGGTTTCCTAATAAACATAATAAAAACTTGCGTAAGCGATTTCCAATTCATTCTGGATAATATGCAAGCTCGCCTTGTCGGTTGGAAAACTAGATTCCTCAATATGACTGGAAGATCGAGTCTTATTAAATCAACCCTCAGTAGTATGGCAAACCATGTCATGCAAATTAATAAACTCCCCGCATCCATCGCTAAACGCATAGACCAAATCCAGTGAAACTTTCTTTGCGGTACCACTACAACCAAAAAGAAAATCCATTTAGTTAGCTGGGATACTGCCACAAGAGATAAGAGAACTAGTGGACTGGGACTCCAACAATGCGCGACTAAAAATATTTCTCTTTTAACTAAGTTAGCATGGAGTCTTCTCAAACAAAATAATTCCCTGTGGTCTACTGTCCTTATCAGGAAATACACTAGAAATTCGAGCCTCCTATCACACCAAAATCATTTGAAATGCACAACCGCATTATGGAAAAACATCATGCATGGCTGGAATATTTGCTTAAATAACAGCAGATGGGATCTCGGAAAAGGTGGCAATATTTCCTTTTGGTTTGATAAGTGGATCCCTAACAATGAAGCCCTCCACTCCCTAATAGTGGGCCCTCTCAGCCTTAAAGATCAAAAACTTAGAATCTGGGATGTTATTAAGGATAGCAAGTGGTCCCTCAATGAACTTTCCTACGATCTCCCTCCTGATATCTAAAATATTATTAAAGCGATCCATATTCCCTAAAACTCCTCCCCTCAGGATAGTATAGTCTTGGAACATACCGCTAATGGTAATTTCTCCACAAGCTCGGCCTATAAAGTTTTGAGGAGACACAAAAAAGACTACAATAGGACCATTAAATTTAGCTGGCTCTGGAAACTTAACTGCCCCAATAAAATAAAATTCTTTCTTTGGCTCACCACCCATGATAGACTTCCTACCAGGCAATACCTTAACTCTTTGGGAATCATCCCAAGCCCAAACTGCACTCTTTGTGGCGAAGTCGAATCTGGTAAACATATCTCTTGGGATGCAACATAGCCAAAAAGTACTGGAAAGCCCTCAATCTCTATGATGGGGTATCAATGATTATATCGCAAGATGGTCCCAACTGGCTCCATAAGTTAGAACATATAAAAAATACTGCCATGGGTATCGATTGGGCTACAACATTCCCCTTCTTCACTTGGAATATTTGGCTAAATAGAAACAATAATCTTTACCGTAACACGGCTAGCAAAATTCCCTTAGACACCCCAAAATCTAGAACACTGGAGTTTCTACACCTAAGCCATAGACTCCCCCCCCCTTCCATCTCTCCTGCTGCTAGGAAACCAGTCGGGAACCTTTGGAACCCCCTCCCCCCACCTGTAACTTTAAGCTTAATGCAGATGGTTCCTTCAATAACAACACTAAAGAGGGGGGTACGGGCTGCGTTATTAGGGATAAACATGGAAATTGGGTAACAGGAGGCTTCTCTAGAATAGACACCAATTCCGCTAGTGGTGCCGAGCTGACAACCCTGCTGCACAGACTGCAACTTGCCAAGAGGAAGAACATCAAAGACCTGGAAATATCTACAGATTCAATGGAGGTAATTAATTTTCTAAACTCCAACTCAAATGCTTACTCCAATACTATTTTTGAATGCAGGGAGTTGATCCTGCAACTCGAGACGCCGCAGATCAAGCATGATTCTAGAGAGCAAAACAGGGCAGCCGACTTGATGGCAAAGAAGGGGAAGATGTTGATAGGTTTTACTTTTGAAGAATGGTCAGTTCCTTTAGTGTTTGTGCTAGAGACACTCGAAGTAGACAAGGGTGGAACTCATTTTGCTAGTATTTCTAATATCTTTTGTAATATTAATGGGCATACAAACCCAGTACTCAACTTAGTATGTAACGCTACAAGTAATGTGGCTGCTCCTGTTGCACCGATGCATATTATATAATTAATATTAACTCGCCTTCATTACTAAAATAAAATAAAATTCCAACTATTTTACTGCTATGTACAACTATTTTACCGTTATGTACAACCATTCATAGCATCACTTTCCCTCCCACTCCTCTTTCTATGGAGGCATCAAGAACAATGGGGGGATTTCAATCCAACTGACTATTCTTCTCCTCCTACTTCTCTCATCTCCTTCTTGCTTCTACCCGCTTACTCCAGCACAACTGTATACCAAATCCTCACTAATTTCAACCTTTCGATGTTGAATTTTCTCTCGAAGTATGAGAATTTTCTCTTAATCGTCACAAAATTCAGCTTTCCTCTGTAAAATCTTACTCTCTTTACGATGATGGAACATTTGAAGTTGAACATTCCGATGAGAAGCCTTGTTATGTTGAGTTTGAGTATTTGGTTTATTATCCTGACAAGGTTACTGGGAAGTTGAGTCTTGGGTCGATTACTGATTTAGAAGGAATTGAGGTTAAGAGATTCTTGTTGTGGTTAAATTTGAATGTTGATTTGCCATCGTCTAGGAGTATTTACTTTCAAGTTGGGTTCATTAACAAGAAGCTTGATATCAAACGGTTTGAAACTCTTAATTCTTGCCGGGACAATGCGTTGGCATTGTGGGGAGAAGGAACATCTCTGAAATAGGTGATTTTCAAATTCTATTATGTTTGATTCTAAAAGTGTATTAAGATATACTTGATCGA
The DNA here is from genome assembly GCA_029582685.1 of Solanum piurae. NCBI lineage: Eukaryota > Viridiplantae > Streptophyta > Magnoliopsida > Solanales > Solanaceae > Solanum > Solanum piurae. Next base: position 4,015 of record JAJOOO010028060.1, read on the forward strand.
GTTGCATCAGAGGCATAAACAATTTTTATGGGTTTTTACCACGTATATACTCTGCTCTAGCATATATCAGCATGGTTTTTTTCTTCACTGAGGATCAATATTGATATTGTTGTGTAAAATATGAGTGAGCCCTTTATGGAATAAATAATTTTGTAAGGGAATTGTTATGTAGCATGCCAACACTTGCAATAGTCTGTCAAGATTTTGTGTATATGGTTCTATATTGTAGACTAATCACTGGCACCTAAAATGCACAAAGAAGCAGAAGATTCCTAGAAGCAAAAATTAAGATCTATAAAGGGAAAAGGAAAATTGGACTTGGGGGGTTTGGAAGCGAGCAGGTTGGTAGGAAAGTAACAACAATCTTTAATGGGGTCCTCTATAGAGGTTTCCTAAATAAGAAGGGGAAAGGAGAGGAGAATATTACATAGGTGGGACTCGATCCCTCTTTTTGTGGATTAAATTGTTCCTTTAGAACATTGGGAGAAAACATTCATTTAATCCTTCTTCTCTACTATTATCTCAGTTAAGTTGAACAACTTTTAGAGCTTGCAAAATCATGTTGGAAATCTAGCTCACATATATGGTCAAAATAAAATCCTAGCATCTAAAAGTTTTAGGTTAAGCAGGACAAACATAAAGTACTTGGAGTGATAATTTAATGATGTAACACATGAGACTAAAGTGGAATTGAAGATCAATGCACAAATCATACCTAAGAAAGGGAGCTTCAAGTATCTCAGGTCCATAAACCAAAGAGATAGGGAGATTGATGATGATATCGCACATATCGACGTGGGTGAAAGGAGGCTTGCATCCAGGGTACTATATGTATGGGTAAATTCTACAGTGTGGTGGTTAGATCGATATTGTCGTATGGTACAAAGTATTGGCCAATCAATAATGTCCATGCTCAGAAGATGAATGTAGCAGAGATGAGGATGCTAGATATGTGGGCATACTAGGAGAGATATTATTAGAAACAAAGTTATAAGGGATAAGGTGTGAGTGACCACTGTGGCAAACAATATGAAGGAAGTGAAACTGAAATGGTTTGGACATATGAAAAGGAGGTTCACAAATGAGCTAGTAAGAAGGTCTGGGAGGTTGGATATAGTAGGAGTTAGGAGAGGTAGAGATAGGCTGGAAAAGCATTGGGGTGGGGTGGGGTGGGGTGATTAGACAGGACCTGACTCAACTCCAGCTTACTCAGGTCAGGACATGAACCTAGATAGAAAGGTGTGAAGGTCAATGATGAGAGTAGACAGTTAGTAGGTAACCAAGTGTTGCCACACTTTATGAGGGAGAGACAGGGGCTAGCATCATCCCTTCCCCTTCTATTAGTAGTAGTAGTTAGTAATCGCTTAGTTTCTTTATCAATTTGTGATACTATTTGTATTTGTTTTGTATCTTGCTATTTTGCTAGCACATTTTCCCTGCTTCGATAACTTTTGTCTACAACCTCTCTATCCCACAAAGGAATGAGGTAAGTTTTGTGTACATTCTACTTTCCCCAAACCTCACTTGTGAGACTATATTGAGCATGTTGTTGTTTCTATATACGGGCAAATTAAACATATCAAATTGAAACTTGTTTTACTTTCTTTTTTGCAAAGTTGTTGAGAAATAACTCTTTAGTTAAGGAAACCCTGATTATAATAATAACATTTACATATGTTAGTTTCATTGTCAAACTATGTCGCTGATTAATTTTCAAGGTTTCATGGTATTTAGTGTTGTAGCGTCTAGTTAATTTCCTTGTTCAGTTGCATTGATTTGTTCCCCATGAATGATCTGGTATTTCCAGTTGTTGCAAGTCTTTATTATATTGGAGAAAGGATGTCCACTATGAAACTATATATTGTGCTCATGTTTGTAGAGTTGGTTCTATATTGTTTCCATATCAAGATCAGGAGAAATTGTTTTCTCAATATTCTAATTTTTACTCTTGGACTCTTGGTTTACTCATTTCTTCTTGTCTTGTCTTTTCTCTCTGCCTATTTTGACAAAGCTCCAATTGTATTGCTCAAACTTCTTTGCAACAAAAGATAAATAAGGAATAAGAGAATTTGTTATCTGGATGCTTCCTCCTTTTCTAGGTTTTACTCATAGTTTCTGTTCTACTTTCTTAATTCACAACTTGCCTCAACAAAACGCCAATTTTTTGAGAAATTTATTGGAAGAAAGGACAAGTAGCGACACAGGATGTTTCCTTAAGCTAATGTTAACTAAAGATAAAAATGATGGTAGCCTTCTCAGATAATTACTCTCTATCTGGTTGGATGAAGCCATTACTCAACAACATATTATGAAGGTTGGCAAACTTCATTCAAGCTAATTTCGTCTCAAATGTTGTTTTGGGATTCCAGTGCTTGAAATTTTGGTTAATTGTGGACAGTTAACTGGTTAGCACTTCTATTGATATTAGATATGAAAATCTCTACAACAGGTCATCATACAGTCCTTGAATGTCAGTCGTTGGTGCCTTTATTCACCCATTAGAAGCTGGCTATTATACTGATGAAGTTATTGTTTTAACTTGTAAGCATATTATTTTCTAATGACCTATCTGAAGAGAACGGGAAAATGCATAGGATTTAATTATTTTTCTTGATAAGTTAAATGCGGAGGACTAAAATTGAATATCAGTTGTAGAGTTGGGCATTTTTCCTTTTTGATAGATGTATACTAAAACAACTGTATAGTCCCCCAAAAATAATAAACAATTACAAATAAAAGGAAGCCTTCCTATCTAAGTTTCTTCTTGCTGATGTGTAAAACATCAAAAATATCTTTTGCTTCTATTAAACATTCTTGTTTACACCAAAATAATGAACGACTAAGCATTTCATCTAAAACTTCTAAATGTTGTAGTTTTTGTCCTCAAAACTTATCTGATTTCTCTCTTTCCAAACAGTGCACCGTATACATGTTAGGAAATCCTCTATCTCTCTTTCTGGTTGGTCAAATTTTCATCCGTCACGACTTGAGACTACCCCATAGTCGTAACATGGTGCTTAGAGGCACAAGTGACCCAAACTAACCCATGGCCTAGTATGACACTATGATTTATGTAAACAAAAACTTTACTGGATGTGAAAGCTAAACTGAAATAACTGAGTGGTCTGAAATATAAAATTTAAATACTCATCTATATGAAAGCCTTTACTAAGATGAGTTTCTAGGACAAGCCCCCAATTAACTCTAATTGTATGAAAATTAAAATATTTAATAATTGAAAGAAATATAAAGGTTGTCCTCAAATGATGAGGACTCACCAAACGTGTTGTTGAGCTGATGGTAAGTCGTACTAACCCCAAGCTGAATGCTAAACGTCTGAACCTATATTTTAAAACAATATAGACTAATGAGTATGCGGTCCATACTTTGAATTTGTGGAGTATGTGAAATGACCAAGTAGTAAAACATTTTATTGATAAATGCTGAAAACTAGGATAACTGACTACAAGATCATGCAACATCTGAGACTGGAATGTGGGAGATACTAATAACCGACAGAGTTCAATGTTATAATCCCCATAGAAGAGGGCCCAATATACCTTGCCAGGGTATAGAGGGTGATCTGAGCTAATGTGGTACTACTAAGCTGATGTTCATAAAGGACTAAGGAGTCAGTAGTTTTAGGACTTAGGGATTGCTACAAAAGGTTTCAGTCCTAATTGATGGATGAGCTTTCACCCCTAAATCCACTCGGTCCTAAGTAATTATCACGCCTCGAGACTACACTCTAGATGTGGCCGGCACTCGAAAACTATTTCTGGTCCCAAAGCAAATCATTGGCCTGGTTGGCTACTGAGCGGAAGACTAAACAGATACATTAGGAAGCTTTAAATAATGAGCTTTTAAAACAATAAACTAAATCTCAAAATCTATCCAAAAATATAGAGTATAAATGATAAAATTTGTCAAAACATATGAGAAGAAAATTGAAATGACTCTATAACTCTGTCTGTCTATGAAGCCTCTACTGTCTAAAGATAAGTGTCGGGACAAGACCCACGACTACCTTAAAATACTACGAAAGCAATAGAGTTGCAGTCCTCTGAAAGCAATGAGGCCTCACCAAAAGTTGAAGAAATGCGTGATCTCAATGAAGCGCCTGTTGATGATCCTGGACACCACGTCGAATGAAATCAGTACATGGAATGTACACTATGTATCAAAGCTGAATGAAACAAATAACTGACTGAAAAAGACTGTAATTATCTCAACTGAAGTAAAGCATAAGTATGAAATGAAATCATTAAAAAGTTTACAAAAAGATATGCAATTATAACAAATGTTAAAAATATAATTTACTTACTTAGGAGTTTCTCTAACAAACAAGCACTATGAGCCTCGTGATGATTCAATGTCTTGTCCACATCGCCAGAACCACCTATACTTTTTCGAAGCATAGGACACAACTTAACTTATGGATCCACTAAAAGCTTTCTTGAGGTTGGTGAGGAGTTGGCCAAATTTTGGTACGATCCTATCTACGCTGGCGTTGTTGTTTATGGGGTGTGAGTTATCTTAACTCTTATCCAAATCGGTGCTCAATACTAACTTCCAAAACATATGCATTAATGCTCATATAATAATACTTGTTGGGTTGAGTTAATATTCAAAAGGCCCTTTTTAGGGAAAAACCGATCTTCTCTTCCTGCTGACTGAAAATGCTTTTGAAAACTATTTATGCTCTTCTTAAAATAAAAATACTTTTCTCAATGCAAAATAATGAATTTGGGACCCATAGGGTTCCCTTAAACTCTTCTTAAGAGATGTTGAAAAATATACTTGAACTCACTTTAAATTCTGAAATTAATGCATGGAAAATACTTGCACAAAAGCTTTTAGCAATATCCCAATAACTAGGGTTCATGTTATAATATAAGCATGAAAGACAACTCAAGAATCAAAATGCATAAAGTATCATAATCTCAATAGTTAAGAAATCAAAATTTAGAATAAGGAACACAAACAAAATTCAAAATTCATGGAACTTTGGGTAGAACCCTAGATTTATCTCTTTACTGACTGAATTTAGATAGAAGGCGTGAAAATGAACTTAGTCCAACACTATGAATAACCTTACGTGCCCGAAAAAATAAAGTTCTTGAAGAAACTTGAAGAAGATGATAGAAATTCTAACTTTCTCCTCTTGGATCCTTGCTCTAAGTCTTGGGAATGATTATGAGAGTGTTAGGGTCAAACTAAACTGAAAAGAGCCTTATTCAGGTGTAAAATCATCGGGGTTTAAGCTTAGAAGGGGTGTAAAAAGACTGAATTAATCCCACTTAAAGCTAGCAGAACAATCCACGAGAGGGCATCTAGGGTCCTTACAAACTTCTACGAACTGTATTGTCATCTCATGGATCCTTGGTCTTTAAGTTCAAGTCTCTAATGAAGATCTATGAACAACTTCCACGAACCATAATTCCATTTACGATTCATATAACCCCTTTCGTAGAATGACAGCTTGGAAACTCACTTGATTTAGAACCTTAACCACAAGTGGCGTGTATGACCCATGTTCCATTACACGACCCGTACTGACCAATCTTCTAACAAGTACTGAAATTATCAACTCTAGAGAGCAGACCACGATCACCATTCCACGAGTCATCCTGTTGGCTCGTGGAATTTCATCTTTGACTCAACATTTTCCAGAAATCCAGAACAGTAACTACAACTAGATCCTACGGCCCGTACAACCTTCTACGGTCCATACATGGGCTCGTGGAACCAGTACACCAACTTTCTACAACTTCTCAACTTCCAATCAACGTTTACAGTTTCGAGATGTTACAGTAACACTCCCAACTGAATGTAGACTGATAATACTATAATGCAAATAAACTAATAAAATTGATCATCTGAATAGCTCATGAATACTAATAAACTAATAATAACTAATAGATATTTTATCTGAAAGCACCTCTAAATCATGAAAACTGATAATCTATAACATGTAATCTAAAACAACAAAGTTTTGAGTCGTGCAAAATATTTATGTTTTGAGGGTTCATGAAATAATATTTAGAAGTACTGAGTTTATAGATGGAATCCTATAATCAAACTATCCAAGAAGAAGAATGGAAAACATAGTGAAAATTATGCTTTCATAAGAACCCTAACTTCTGTACTAAACTGATTTTGTATTTCAGCTTTAATTCCAAAGAAACCTAGTGCAGCTGTACTAAAGGACTTCAGACCTATCAGTTTAATAAGAGGAGTCTATAAAATCATATTCAATTGATTGAGACAATATTGGGAAACTGATTGCTGGACATCAAATGTCTTTTTTGAGAGGTAGACAAATAATGGATGCCGCATTGTTGGCCAATGAATTGGTAGATTCCAAGGTAAAGCAAAAGAAACCAAGGATTTTATGCAAGCTAGACATTGAGAAATCTTATGACCATGTTAACTGGAATATCCTCCGGAAAATTCTAAAGGTCATGGGATTTTGAAGCAAGAGGATTGGCCTTATCAAGTATTGCATTTCAAGTGTGAAGTTTTCCCTCATCATAAAAGGTAACACTGAAGGTTCCTTTCAGTCCTAGAGAGTTCTCAGACATGGAGATCATGTCTCCATTCTTATTATTAATAATAGCAATGGAGGGGTTGAATCATATGTTCAGGAAGTCAAGACAAATGGATGGGTGAGAGGTTTTAGTGCACAAGCAGGGAGAGGGGTGGAAATGGAGAACACACACTTATTTTATATTGATGATGCTCTTATATTCTTTGAGGCAGAAGAGAAAAAATAAGACATTTAAGAGCTATACTCACTATATTTGAGGGAATTTAAGGCCTCCATGTCAACTGTTTGAACAGTCATCTCTTCCCTATCAATAATGTTGACCTGCTTAGGCTAGCGGAAACATTGGGTTGCTAGGTAGATGCACTACCAACAAAATACCTAGGATTACCTTTGGAAGCAAAGAACAAAGAATTGGAAGTGTGAAATGTGGTGTTGGAGAGATGTGAGAGGAAACTAGCCAAATGGAAAAGCCAATATCTGTCTCTGGGTGGCAGAGTAACACTCATCAAATCAGTGTTGGATGGTCTGCCCAGTTACATGATGAGCTTATTTCCAATCCCCAATAACATTGAGAAGAAAATTAATAGGCTAAGGAGAACTTTTCTATGGCAAGGTAACAAGGAAAAGGGAGGCTATAACCTGGTAAAGTGGGATGCACTCACACTCAACAGAATCTAAAGAGGCTTAGGTCTGAAGAACCTGAGTCTCCAGAACAATTGTCTACTTCAAAAATGGTTATAGAGATTTTGAACTGAAAATAGAGCCCTGTGAAGAAGATTTATTGTAGGCAAATTTGGTTTATTTAATAAATGGACAACTGGAGAAGTTATGGGCACTTTTGGATGCAGTGTTTGGAAGACCATTAGAATATTATGGCCTCACTTTAGAAGCAAGATATGCAACAGTGTGGGGGATGGTCTAAAGACATTGTTCTGGAATGAAATTGTCATGCCTCGAGTCTACACCCTGGACGTGGCCGGCACTTGAAGACTATTGCTAGCCCCAAGCGAACCCTTGGCCTGGCTTTCTTAACTCAGCGGAAACTTAACTCAACAGAATAACTCAATGCAATGAAAAGTCATAAAACAACCAAACTGATAAAATCTGGCCAAAAGGCAACTCGAGTCTCAAAATAGAGTATTTATATATACATGCATAAGAGACTCAATACTAACTGACTGACTATCTGACTGTCTATGAAGCCTCTAAAAATACTGAGATGGATGTTGGGACAGACCCCGCAACATCCTAATAAAGCAAAAACAAGGAACACAAAATAACGGAGTCCTCCGGAAAGCAAGGCGGCTCACCACCGACTCTGGAGTACTCAGCTGGATCAACGACGTGCTGGATGCTGATCCTCGGTACCTGCGTCTGCATCATAATAAGATGCAGGCCAACTGGAATCGGTACATTGAATGTACGAGTATGCGAGCTGGAAAGCTAAACAACA
>JAJOOO010028061.1:0-17554 GCA_029582685.1 Solanum piurae
AGATTCAGCTTAGTATTGAGTTAATATCTTCTTTGTATTAAACTCATCAGTTATCATTTATCTCAGTTATAGTATATGGGTATTCCCCATCTTTTCATTTTAATTATAATTTAGCTTCCACATCAGTTTATTATCTTTAGTATGCTCATGATCATGCCAGTAGGGTTAGTTTGGGATCACTTGTGGTCCTAGGTCCCGTGTCCGCGTCTCGGGGGTAGTCTCGGGGCGTGACAGTCGGCCTTCAGTCGGTTCATAGAGTTTGGAGGAGGTTTTGGGGCCGGAGGCACTTAGGGTCCCTATTTTGCTGCCTGTACTGGTGGCGGTTGAGGTGTCGGGAGTGCTGGAATTTGTGTTGAATCATGAAGCGCCATAGAGCGCAGCTCAACACATTTTCGTTTGAATGTCTGGTCATCTGCTGGCACTGAATCATGAATTGGAGTCCGAGAAACCACATCATCTTCACTCTCAGAATTAGATGTGGTGAGGTGGGTGGAATATATGCCCATGCTCTTAGAGCTAGAACTGCTCGAACTAGGCTCCGCTGGCTGCTTTTCCTTTCCCTGACCACTTGTTTGAGTGGTCGAGGTCTAGTAGATCGAGGTGGTGCAACCTTCGCAACAATACCAACCCCTTTAGACTTGTTTCGAGGGTGGTGGGCCCTTTCCTGGAACTTTTGGTCTAGCCATATCTGCCAAAATGAGCATACAAAACAAATGTGGTTGCAAAGCGTTAGTGAAACAACAATTTTCAAAAAGTTGCAAGAAAACTCGCCAAACCACTCGGCGAGCCACAAGGATCTCACCGAAAGTTACAGAACACAATCAGCAAGAATTCAATTCAACAAGGCGAGACACACTGCAATTCGGCGACACGCTGAATCCAATTAGTGACGCAAAGGATCCTTGCCAAAAGTTACAGATCAATTCAACAAAACTAAGCTTCAGAAAGGCGATACTAAAGCACTTCGGCGAGTCACCGAGTCAACTCGGCGATCAAAAACTTATCATCAAAAGTTAAAGAGTTAAACTACCAATAATTCAAGTCAAGTAGGCAATATGGGGGGTCATTAAACGATCCGCCGAGTCATTCGGCGAGCTCAACTCAACTCGCCGAATGGCCTGGTGTGTCAAATTCCCAGCCCGATTTCCAATTTTTCAACCATCAGCCTTCAAAAATTCAATTCAAACCAAATTCTACGCAATTTACACCTACCCACTATGCAATTTCAAGCTAAGGTACTCAAACTTCCCCTAATTGATTCAAATTCAACCAAAACGACGACTTTGCCCTTAAGAATGATGTCACCCAATCCATCATTGGGCAAAATCAAGTAGTTAGATTGAAATCGGGTTACTCAGACTTCACCCATTCAAAACCCAACATGCTACAACCATAATTCAAGAAATTTTGTAGCAAAACACAACTAATTTAGGCTAACCAAATTCTCTAGCATGCTTGATTACAAATTCAATTTCAACGAGCATTTTTTTTACAAACCATCAAAGAACACAATGAATCCAAGAACTACTCATAAACATTCTCAACACAGTTTATGCAATTAAAGAAAATACGAAAAACCAACCTCAAATGAAGACACAAATTCAAAAGAACAGCGAGAGAGGACTAGACAAAACTTCAATTTTCGACCACAAGAGAACACCCACAAGATATAAACTAAAAAAAGTAATTTAAAGGTTTATTGAGAGAGCGTATGAGTTGAAAAGTTCAAAATAATGAAAGGTTTTGAATTTTAAAATAGTTGAAAGCTCATGACCCTTCAGTTCGCGCCCAGTTTGACGATGGTCACTAATTTCCCCAATCCACTCGCCGAGTCGCCGAGTGGACCTTGGCTTGCCAAAGTTAACAGAATTTCAGTCATTCAGTTGGTCCAAAGGGCGATTAATGTTGGGCTCGCCGAACTACTTGGCGATTCGCCGAGTGAGCTTGCCATTTGCCTTTTTCTCCCACACTTTGAATTCCAACCTGCACGTCCAACAAACGTTATTCAAATGACAAAAAGTAAAACTTGGATTGCCTCTCAAGAAACGCCTTATTTAACGTTGTGACATGACGAGGCCATGTGATGATGCCTCATTTTTTGGGTTCACCAAAGTGTCACTTGGGAGACCCCCTTTTGGTCTTGGATTTAAATGAGTCGAGATTTGACCCATCTGCGTTTCCAACTGCTTAATAGATATCGAGTGTGATGTGACCGTTTGGTCAAGAGAAGAGATGTCATTTTTATCTCCTTGAGAACTGATTAAAGTTTCAAAGACACTTCATCCAATTCTAAGTGTCAACGATCGCAAGTCAGTATATAACCCAACAAAGTGAGTTGGGGTCGATCCCATAGAGAGTAGTTTTCTTTCGAATTCAAATACGAAAGTATGACGGTAACCTTTTCAGCTGAACAAACAGAACACTTAAGAGTTTAACAATCAAATTTCAGAATAATGTTACCAACCCACGTCCACAATATATCAAAGAACAATCAGATAACTAGGAAACACTTGGGGGGTTAACTAACCAAATTCCAAATTCAACTTAATGGGTGTATATCATTACCGATAATTGCTAATTCGTCACGGGTAAAACAAACTATAAATAAGGCAATTTTCTCTCGAACAATTACTTTATTTCCATTGAGTTCTCTCGAACCTCAGTAGTATCCATAAAATGACCAGCCCACGTTCTCATCAAATCCACTCTTTCAAGCTGGATAAAAAGGTTGGATCTTGCATTTCACATTCTCAAGATGAAACCGTCAAGAGCCACTACTAAGGATGCCAAATTACTATGTTGGTTTTGTACTTCTCTCTCGAGCAAGCACAAAACTCAGAAATCTATGACACTAAATATGCAATAATAAAGTTAAACCACCGTAATAATTCAAACCCACCTTAGAATAACACCAAAAAATACTAATCGATAACACCCATTCAGTAAATGGCAACAATTGATCACATTATCAAACCCCCAAGGTTAGGGTTTTATCCAATCATGGTGAAAAGATGAAAATCAATACCTGCCACATTTTCCATAGCTGGGTAAATGAAATTCAAAAGTTAAAATTAACTAAAATCTTCTCTATTACAAAATCCCAATGGAAAAACCTTGCTAAAATCACTTGAAATCCACAACGGTAGTGTTTTTGCTCTCAATCTTTTGTTCCTCACGGTTTTGAATACTTTCTCTCTCTTGCAAAAGTCAATTTATACAAGTCTGATGTGAAGTTTTTTGGGACCAATTGGTGAGGAAAGTCGGGTTTCACCGACCGTTCGGTGACTCGCCGATCATTCTTCGTCTCACCTTAATTCTTCTTATCTTGTTAGTCCAGCCACTAGAATTTAGGCGAGCCATATTGGGATCACCGTTTCATTTTGCGATTCGCCTTTTTGCCTTTTAACTCACCCATCAGCACTTATCTGGATTTCCATCAGGATTTTTGGCGATGAGGTCATCCTTCGCCGATGTGCTCGGTGACACGTCGAATGGAACTGCTGCTCGCCGAAGTTACCCTCAATCCAGTATCATCGTTCTGTAACTTTAGGTGATAGAGAAGCAACTAGGTGACTCGCCGAGTGATCTCGGCGATCACCAGGCTTGCTTTTCTTCATTCTTTCAGCTTGCTTCTTTCCTCTTTGCGAACTAGTGCCCTTGCTTTGTTCCTCAATCCATATACCTTGAAATCAAGGGTTTTACATCAGTTATTAGCACAAACTAAGCATTTAAGAACACTAAATCATAGTAAATAAAGCCCTAAATGAGTCCAAATCTCGGACTCATCAACACCCCCAACTTAAAATTTTGCTTGTCCTCAAGTAAAACTCAAGTTCAGTAGTTCAAAAAGGATGTCTCAAATAGTACTAAACAAGACTCAATCATGAATGCACACAACAAGACTCAACTTACTCATGCAAGGATCAAGTTGTGACTCACCATAATCAAAGATTCTGAAGTTCACAATACTTGCTTCAAATGCATGTTCAAGCTCAACAAAGGTACTCAAATTCCCTCACACAGAGATGATTCCATATTCACACAATTGTTCAACACATTATAGTTCTGGAATAACATACAACTCTCACACTCACAAAGATGAACACATGCATGACTCTACCCATAGGTTTGCCCTTATTTTCCAACCAACATTAGTTTCAGCTCACTCAAGATCAACAAGGTCTTTTCAAGGCTTGTAACGGGGCTGAGTGTAAATGTATGGTCATTTAGGATCAGTGGTTGCTATCCTCATGAAATGTGGTATGAGCAACACTTTCTTTCCTTTTCTTCATCATTCTCATTTATGCTCAAAATTCGCCCCATTATTCACTTTCCATGGAATACCGGACACCCCATTTGTTTTGCAACTTTCACAACTTTATTCCACAAATTTTTCATTCTTTTTCTTTTTCATTCTTCTTTTCTTTTTCATTCTTCTTTTCTTTTCTATTTTTTTTGTATGGAGCGGTTCCATATTTCTCAAAACCGTGGATCAATGGGGACTTCTTTGCACTTCTTGATTTACCTTCTCTTTTCACCACACCCAACTTAGGCTTTTGGCCTAAGTTGGCTATTCAAATAAACCACAAATCATGAGGATTATGGGTGAATGGATAAAGAAAGGTCACAATTGCATTAAGTTTCTTCCAAGAAAAGGGGTAAGGCTCAAAGAGTGTTCAAGCAAAGTTCACACACTCAAAAGGTTGGCCACAACAGAGGTATAATGTCAAATTGTTTCACTCTTCAATTTTTTTGCCTAAGATCATTTCAAGAGCTTGCATCACTTAGTCAATCGGACCAATGGGGAAAATTCTAGGTGTCATCACACAAGGTTCACGGTAAGCTTATCACACAAGGCATTGACACTAATGTCAAACAAGACTCCACACTTTCGCTAGTGTGCAATGTTCATCACAAGAGACTCATTCGATGATTGGCTAGTTATAACGAGATGCACAAAGTTCACACATTGTCTATGCAACTTCATTTTGCCTCATCGTAGCTGTGCATTCATTTTTGTTCGATTAAGAGCACTATTCAAGTCATCAATATTGATCATAACCGATACTCAAATAAATAACTTTTTTTAAACGAGCAAGGGACTCACTGACCAAACACACACCCCTACCTAAAGCATTCAACATTGTCCTTAACGTGCTTAGAGAACAAACACTACCAAAAATGACAAATAAAAATAAACTACTGATATCTAAACACGCAAAGCAAGGTGACAAGCAATCTTCACTAGGTGCCCATTTGGCGAGAAGTTCTAACAGTCGCCGAACTACTTGGTGACTCACCCAATGATCAGGATACCACCATTATTTCCAATGAGCACCACATTCAGGAAGGGGCGATGGGGGCGGAGTGGGAAGAGTTCGTTGAACCGCTCGGTGCTTCGCATAATGGACTTGCATCATCGCCGAATGATCCATTGGGTTAGGCCATTAGAGCTGGGGCAAAAAGGGCGGAGAAAATTGGGTCGCCCAATCACTTCGACAAATCTTCGAGTGATGAAGTTTCCCGCCTAAAGTTCCAGTATCACAGCTCCATTTTCAAAGCTCAAAAGGCGGACTAGGTCGGGTTCGCCGAACCGATCGGTGATCCGCCAATGGTGTCTTCACCTCGCACAATTTCTTGCACCTGCAAAATTAGTGCATATTATTAAAAGTACTGACACTTGGGTTTCCTCCCAAGAAGCGCCTTAGTTGACGTCATGGCACGATGTGGAAATGCTCTCAAGCATCTTCCAGGTTGCCTATTCACTTTGAATGCAGGTCCCTATTTACCTTCGACTTCAATGGCACCATTTGTGAACACCCGTGTTACTCTGAATGGACCTGACCATTTGGATTTGAGCTTTCCGAGAAAGAGCTTGAGTAGAGAATTATATAGCAAAACCCAATCTCCTACTCTGAACTCCCTCTTAAGGATTCTAGAATTATGCCACTTCTTCATCTTTTCCTTGTAAAGAGCTGAACTTTCATATGCCCTGAACCTGAATTCATCCAGCTCATTCAGCTTATCGACCCTCTCTTTTAAAGTCTTTGGCCAGTCCAGATTTAGAGCTTTCAATGCCCATAATGCTTTGTGTTCCAATTTAACCGGTAAATGGCAAGATTTTCTGAAAACTAGCTGATATAGTAACATACCAATTGGTGTTTTATATGCAGTGTGATACGCCCATAGGGAATCATCAAGCTTTCGAGAACAATCAGTCCTATTTGCATTAACCATCTTGGCTAGGATACTCTTGATCTCCCGATTCGACACTTCAACCTAGCCACTCGTTTGGGGATGATATGGAGTCGCCAGTTTGTGTTTCACTCCATATTTGCTCAATGCGGATGCAAAATACTTGTTGCAAAAATGGGATCCCCCATCACTAATAATAGCCCGAGGAGTACCAAATCTAGCAAAGATATAGCATTTCAGGAATTGAACAACACTTTTCCCTTCATTGTTTGGAAGTGCAACAACCTCCACCCATTTAGAAACATAATCTACGGCCACCAAAATATACTTATTGCCAAACGAACTCACAAATGGGCCCATGAAATCTATTCCCCAAACATCAAATAACTCAACTTCTAAAATGGGCGTAAGAGGCAACTCGTGATTTTTGGACACTCCACCTTGTTTCTGACATTGGGTGCACTTTTTAACAAACTCATGATCATCTTTGTAGAAGGATGGCCAGTAGTAGCCACTTTGAAAGACTTTAGCAGTTGTACGTACACCACCATGATGACCCCCAACTGGTGAAGCATGACAAGCACGGAGAATTTCGATGGCTTCTTCTTTCGGAACACATCTCCTAATGATATGGTCTGCACACTCTCTGAATAAATATGGTTCATCCCAAAAGTACTTCTTAACATCGAACAAGAACCTCTTTTGTTGGTAGAAATTTAGTTCTTCCGGCATTAAACCACACACTGCGTAATTGGCAAAATCAGCATACCAAGGAGGTTGTTTGAGAGTTACCGTGAATACCTGTTCATCGGGAAAGGAATTGATTTTGTCAAATTCTAGCTCGTCATTTTGCTTGCCTTCCAATCTTGATAAGTGGTCAGCCACCTGATTTTCACAATCTCTCCTATTCAAAGTTGAATTCTTGCAATAGTAGCACCCACCTTATCAATCTTGGCTTGGCATTCTTCATTGCCATCAGATAATGCAGTGCAACATGATCAGTGTGAAGAACCATTTTGGTACCTAGCAAGTATGCCCAGAACTTCTCAAACACATAAACTACCGCAAGTAATTCTTGTTCTGTGGCTGTATAGTTATGTTGAGCACTGTTTAGAGTTTTGCTTGCGTAGTAAATGGGGTGAAATAGTTTGTTGTGTTTTTCCCCCAATACAACACCTAATGCCGTGCCGCTTGCATCACACATCACTTTGAAGGATTCTGACCAATCGGGACTAATGATAACTGGGGTGGAGACCAATTTTTCTATCAAGCACTTAAAAGCCACCATGCAAGCATCATCAAAGTGGAATTTTACCTCCTTCTCCAAGAGTTTGCATAGAGGATGTTCAATCTTTGATAAGTCTTTGGTGAACTTCTGGTAAAAACTGGAATGTCACAAGAAACTACGAACACCCTTCACCGAAATTGGTGGTGGTAACTTCTCAATCACTTCAATCTTCGCTTTATCAACCTCCATCCTCTTTTGCGACACTTTATGACCAAGAACTATACCTTCCTTCACCATGAAATGACATTTTTCCCAATTTAGCACCAAATTTGTCTCCACACATCTTCAGAGAACTTGTCCTAAGTGTGCTAAACATGCTTCAAAAGTATCACCCACAATCGAGAAGTCATCCATGAATACCTCCAATGAATCTTACACTATATCAGCAATAATAGATAACATGCAACGTTGAAATATTGTCGGAGCATTACATAACCCGAACAACATCCGTTTGAAGGAAAAAGTTCCATATGGGCAGGTGAAGGTGGTTTTCTCTTGGTCTTCCGGAGCAATGGCGATTTGGTTATAACCGGAATACCCATCCAAGAAGCAATATCAACCTCTCTCTGAAAGTCGATCAAGCATTTGATCCATGAAAGGCATGGGAAAGTGATCCTTTTCGGTCCACAAGTTTATCTTTCGGTAATCCATGCAAACTCGCCATCCGGTCACTGGTCTCATAGATACAAGATCCCCCTTTTCATTTGGGACTACTGTGATGCCTCCCTTTTTCGGTACACATTGCACCAGACTTGCACATTTACTATCCGCAATAGGATAGATCACACTTGCGTCTAACCACTTTATTATCTCTTTTTTCACCACCTTTTGCATTGGTGGGTTCAATCTTCGCTGATGTTCAACACTCGGTTTACAATCACTATCAAGCTGAATTTTGTGAGTGCAAATGCCGGGAGGAATGCCCACTATGTCAGCGATAGTCCAACCTATAGCTTTGATATGCCTTCTCAACACCTCAATGAGCAATTTTAACTGCCATTCAAGAAATTCAGCTGTAATGATCACTGGTAAGGTGTTATTTGCCCCCAAGAAAGCATATCGGAGATGGGAGGGAAGTACTTTCAACTCCAGATTTGGTGGTTCTTCTGTTGATGGCTTTGCGGGAGGAATTTCTTGATTTTTAAGATCAATGTCCAACTTCAATGGAGTCTTTGAATACCCCTCATACCTGAAAGAGCAGCTACTACCTCTTCGTAGCCTTGAATTTCAAACTCATCATAGTTAGCAAGCATAGCTTCAAGTGGTTCACTCATACACATCAAATGTCTCACACTAGCCACCACCTCATCAATAACATCAACAGTGGAAACCACGTGAATATCACTTGGGTGTTTCATTGACTTACAAACATTAAAGTTTACTTCATCTTCGTTCACCCGGAACTTCAGTTCTCCACTTTTAAAATCCACTAACGCTCTCCTGGTTGCCAAGAATGGTCTTCCCAAAATGATGGGAATTTCAACATCTATTTCACAATCGAGAATGAAAAAATCAGCGGGGAAAATGAATCGGTCAACCTTTACCAAGATGTTATATAGTATCCCTATAGGATGTTTAATTGATCGGTTCGCCATCAAGAGTATCATTGTTGTGGCTTTCGGTTCATCCAACCCAAGTTGTTTATAGATTGCATATGGCATTAGGTTGATGCTTGCTCCCAAATCACATAGCGCTTTAGCAAATTGAAGCATGCCGATGGTGCAAGGAATGGTGAACGCTCCGGGATCTTCTCTTTTTTTTATCAGCTCCTTAGTCATAATTGCACTACAACTATGAGAAACTTCGATTGTCTTAAAGATCAAGCTCCTTTTCTTTGTGACTAACTCCTTCATGAACTTGGCATAACCCGACATTTCCAACAATGCTTCCATTAGAGAGAGATTAATTGATAATGTCTTGAACATCGATAAAAACTTCTTGAACTTCTCATCCTCATTCTTCTTCTTGAGATGTCGGGGAAATGGAGGAGATATTTTGGGTAAAGGTTGCTTAACTTTTGGGATTGGATTGTGTTTCTCCACATCTCTTTGTCGCTCTTTGGCAATGCTTTGATGGATGGGTATTTCTTCTTCCTCCATACCTTTGTCTTCTTCATTGCTCGTCACATCATCTATTGCTACCTTTCCACTACGAGTAACCACAACCAACCCTATATCATCATCTTCCATTGTCATTTTTGGTTTCAATTGTGCTGAAAGTAAACTCAACTGACCTTCAAGTATCTTGATTGCATCTGTGTGAGAGTTCACTTTATTATTCAATGATGAAAAATCAGCTTTCATCCCTTTTAAAAAATCATCCGAACCTTCAACTTTATCAAGGATGCGTGACATCAAATCATTCATCTGGGGACTACTTGCACTCTCTTTCGACTTTGGGCTCTCACTCAATTGAGTGTGGTCCTCTTCATGGTCATCCTTCCTTTTCCAATAATCACTTTTCTCAGCCCAATCTTGATAGTATCTTATTTGCTCTTTCCCTTTGTGATAGTTCCAACCTTGATTCCCACCACGCTGTAAAGAGCATGGATGGAAACCCTCATCATGTCTCTTGGAATTCCAACCTTGATTCTCCCTCGGCTTTGAATAACAAGAGGAAGAACCCTCCTCAACTCTAAACACTCCACTTGTTCCCTTGGGCTTTCCCACATTCTCCAACATATGCTCTTGGAGTAGCTCCATTTGGGTCAACATTTTCTTGATGTTCTCATCCCTTTCTCTTTCCTTATCAAGTTGCTCTTATGTCATTCTAAAACAAAAAGGAGAAACTTGATCCTCTTGAGTGTACCAAGCTTGATTTATTTTTGTCATGTCATCAAGAAGAAATGAAGCCACCTTAAATGATTGCAAAATTATTCCCCCTCGTACCAATTGATCAGCCACTCCTTTATTAACCAAATCAAGACTCCGGTAAAAATATTGGAGTAGCAGATCGTTTGGTAGCCCATGAGTTGGGCATTGAAGTAAGAGTTTCTTAAACCTCACCCACGTTTCATGGATGGGTTCACCCTCCCATCGCTTGAAACCTTGAATGTTATCTCTAAGTTTCATCATCCTTGATGGGGGGGAGAGAATCTCGCATTGAATGCCATTATCAGCTCCTCCCATGATGTGATGGAATTGCTTGGTAACTCGGCCAACCAATTGCTAGCCTCCCCCATCAAAGATAGTGGAAATAACCTGAGCCGTATTGACTCTTGTGACACATTCATGAATGAAAACGGGCTGCACACCTCTATAAAATTTCTTACATGCTCATGTGGATCTTCGTGATCTAGCCCTCCATAGAGTCCCCTCATTTGAAGGAGATGAAGAGTAGTGCTAGTGACCTCAAATATTGCATTCCCATCAGTTTATGGTAGGCAAACAACACCCATTTCACCCGGTTGATATGGGTTGTAAGCACTATTGATATCATCGATACCGTCCCGACGACCTGTTTGGCTACCATCCACCTCTGCTTCATTCATTCTTACTTCTAGTCACCCCACTCAACACAAGCACGATGCCACCTAAATCGATTCAACTACATCCAACAGATTCACAAGTCAAAATTTGATAAAAGAACTCTAAACAACATTACTCCCCGGCAACGGCGCCATTTTGATTAATGTTTCAAAGATACTTCATCCAATTCTAAGTGTCAACGATCGCTAGTCAGTATATAACCCAACAAAGTGAGTTGAGGTCGATCCCACATAGAGTTGATTTATTTTGAATTCAAATACAAAAGTATGGCGATGACCTTTTCAGCTGAACAAACACAACACTTAAGAGTTTAACAATCAAATTTCAAAATAATGTTACCAACCCACGTCCACAATCTATCACAGAAGAATCAAATAACTAGGAAACATTTGGGGGGTTAACTAACCAAATTCCAAATTCAACTTAATGGGTGTATATCATTACCAATAATTGCTAATTCATCACGGGTAAAACAGACTATAAATATGGCAATTTTCTCTCGAACAATTACTTTATTTCCATTGAGTTCTCTCGAACCTCAATAATATCCATAAAATGACCAGCCCACGTTCTCATCAAATCAGTCTTTCAAGCTTGATACAAAGGTTGGATTTCACTTTCTCAAGCTGAAACCGTCAAGACCCACTACTAAGGATGCCAAATTACGACGTTGGTTCTGTACTTCTCTCTCAAGCAAGCACAAAACTCAGAAATCTATCACACTAACTATGTAATAATAAAGTTAAACCACCATAATAATTCATACCCTCTTTAGAATAACACCAAAAATCACTAATCGATAACACTCATTCAGTAAAGTGCAACAATTAATCACATTTTAAAAGCCCCAAGGTTAGGGTTTTGGCCAATCATGGTGAAAAGATGAAAATCAATACCTGCCACCTTTTCCATACCTGGGTAAATGAAATTCGAAAGTTAAAATTAACTAAAATCTTCTCTATTACAAAATCTCAATGGAAAGACCTTGCTAAAATCACTTGAAATCCACAATGGTAGTGTTTTTGCTCTCAATCTTTCGTTCCTCGCGGTTCTTAATATTTTCTCTCTCTTGCAAAAGTCAATTTATACAAGTCTGATGTGAAGCTTTTTGGGACTAATCGGTGAGGAAAGTTGGATTTTTCCGACTGTTCAGCGACTCACCGATTGTCTTTTGTTTCGCCTTAATTCTTCTTATCTTCTTAGTCCAGCCACTGTAAATTTAGGCGAGCCAGATCGGGATCACCGTTTCATTCTGCGATTTGCCTTTAGGGCCGAGTTGGCATCCAACAAGTTCGAATTAGAATAGATAGCATCCATGAGGGCCCCTCCCCAAACGCATAAGATAGAAAAAGGACCCCGTAACCCAGACCCTGCTGAAAAATGGCCTTTTAACTCGCCCATCAACACTTTTATGGATTTCCATCAGGACTTTTGGCGATGAGGTCATCCTTCGCAGATGTGCTCGGCGACACGCCGAATGGAACTGCTGCTCACCGAAGTTACCTTCAATCCAGTCTCAGCGTTCTGTAACTTTAGCGATAGAGGAGAAACTAGGCGACTCGCCGAGTGATCTCGGTGATCACCACACTTGTTTTTCTTCATTCTTTCAGCTTGCGTCTTTCCTCTTTGCAAATAAGTGTGCTTGCTTTATTCCTCAATCCATATACCTGGAAATCAAGGGTTTTACATCAGTTATTAGCACAAACTAAGCATTCAAGGACACTAAATCATAGTAAATAAAGCCCTAAATGAGTCCAAATCACGGACTCATCAAGCACCTTTTCCGATCCTTCCACCTCATTCGAGATACGAGCAAGCATATCCTAGGTACAGAAGTTTTCAAGACAAGCCCTTGGTTCTTTCGGCTTTTGATGTTCATGGGGAGGCACATAGCGATCTTTGTCACCATCTCGATCCCTCTAATTTGCACCACGGTCACACAATTAACAATCTCGATCTCTCTAACTATCATCGTGATATCTATTCCAACCTTCGCCCGACCTTAGATATTTTGGATGAGAACCCCCCGCTTGGTTTGCCAAGATCTGCACTTCTTCATTGAACACGACCTCAAAGTGTGCGTCAGCAGGGTTTACACCACTATTAGTACCGACCGCATTCACAACCTTGTAACCACTTCCCATGACATGCTTCGTCAATAGGTCCATTTGGGCCATCATCTTGGCCATGTTTTCATCTCTCTCTTTGTTCTTTTCCATTTGTTCGTTTGTCAGCCCAAGATTTAAAGGAGACACTTGATCTTCTCTTGTGTACCATGCACGATTAATTTTGGTCATCTCATCAAGAAGGACTAATGCTATGTCAAACGGTTGTCTCATGATTCCACCCCAAATGAGTTGGTCTGCAACACCTTTGTTGATTGTATCAAGACTCCGGTAGAAATATTGCAGTAACACATTGTTCGAGAACCCGTGAGTCGTACATTGGAGCAACAACTTTTGGAACCTCAACCATGTCTCATGGATAGGTTCACCATCAATTCGCTTGAAGTTCTGAATATTATCCCTCAAATTAACCATCTTTGAATGAGGGAAAACCCTTTCATAAAATACCTCTGTGAGCTCTTCCCAAGAAGTGATCGAATCCCTTTGTAGTTCAGTCAACCACTTCGTTGCTTCCCCATTAGAGAAAAGGGAAAAAAATGGATTCGGACTGACTCTTGAGTGATGTTCTTAAAGGAAAACGGCCTACACACATCCATGAAATTTCGAATGTGATCATGAGGGTCCTCATGAGCAAGTCTTCCAAAGAGACCCTTTATTTGCTACAATTGCAACATTGTGCTGGTCACATGAAATACCGTATTGCCCAAAGTAGGGGAAAATCAAATAGATCCCGCACTTCCCAACTGATCCTCGTTGACGTCATGCAAATTCTTGATGTCATCATTGTTCCAAAATTGACTGGCGTTACTCCCATTTACACTCATTTCTTCACCTATTTTAGAGCAGCCAAAGGAACTCAAATAATATAATTCAACTACAATAAATTTAGTTCACAAATATACTTCAATAAAAGAATTTTAAACACCACTCACTCGAAGCAGCGCCATTTTTTATAACACTCAACTACACTTAATCTAGTTTGAAGTATAGGCGGTCTCTAACAAGTATAAACCCAACTAAGAGTTGGGGTCGATCCCACGGAAGTGATGCGGTAAAGAATTCAATTAAGAATTTAAAATGTGTCCTAATCATTTGTAGAAGTAAAGGTTTTGCAGTATTAAAAAAATCACAAAGTTTCAACGGTTAATATCAAATGGGGGGATTTGGTAACCAATTTAAGACAAAGATTACTTAACACGGGAAGTGAACAATTAGAGATTGAACCTTAGGAATGTGATCAGGCGAATGCTAATTATGCATAATAGGTAGTTACTAGTTGCTTAAAATTGTTGAATGTTACTGGGTAGGCTAGGTTTTGAGTACAATAGTCATTTCTCAATCAACTATTGCGCTTCAAGTGAGTTCTTTCGAACCTCAACAAGCATAACACAGCCAAACAACCCAATTGCTTAACTAACCCATTTTTTCAAGCTGGGTTTGTAAACACGCAATCAAACCCACTTTCTCAAGCTAGATTTTAAAGAAACAATAAATACAACTATCTATCAATCATTCTACTCTATTACCTCTTTCTCAAGCAAGCATAGAGAACTAAGCTAGAATTGCATTTGCAACTATAATTCCTCAATTAAAACATGAACAATTACTTGAACCCACTTCAAAACAACATTAAAATCAGAAACTAACAATAGCCATTAGCTAATTAACGTATTCGACTACATAATCACACCTCTAAGGTAAGGGGTTTTAGCTAAGCATAATGAAAAGCAAGAAGTCATTACCAATAAAGTTTTTCATCTAATTTGCCAACGATCTACAATCCCCAAATGTTGAAATCAAAGCTAAAATCTTACAATCTCTGAATCTAAATCACAAACTCTACTAAAAATGTAAAGACAATTCTCTAGAATGTAAAAACTCTCAAAAACCCAAAAGTAAACAGTGTGGGAACTCTTATTCTTCTTTCAAAAAGTGTATTTATACGTTCCCAAAATATCAGCACCTAGTCAACTCGATGAAGTAAGTCGCGATCACCGACCTGTTCGGTGATCCGCCGAGTTGCTCTTCCTCTCACCTTTTGGATTGCCTCCTCCATCAAATTATTCTGGAACTTTTAGTGAGCTTGATCACTATCGTCGATCCATTTGACATGTCACTGAATTTCGCATTTTGCTCATGAAGTTGGTTTTGACCATGAGCTATTTTGCTGGAACTTTAGGCGAGCTGGAAGCCCACTCGGCGAGTCGCCGAATGGATTCTGTGAGCTCCAGCTTCTTTTTTCTTCAACTTTTTTCAATTTTTTTTGTTCCCTTTTGCATCATAATGTCCTTGCCTCACTCTAAAGCCTTCATTGCTATATATCAAAATATTAACATCAGTTATGAGCGTAAAACAAGCATTGAGGACACTAAATCCTTTGAATAATAAGCCCTAAATGAGTCGAAATCCTTGACTAATCAATACACTTCTTTTGTTGAGTTCAAAATTTCTTTCATAGGCTCTGTGGAGGCGTGATGAAAAGGAAAAAACATCCATGAAGCAGTTTGTTGTAAAGTTCCATTCCAATCCTAATAAGTAGGCCAATAGTGACAATTTGGGCCAAAAGACTTTTTGGTTAGTGACTAAAAGTTTTTATGCTAGGTTGGGCTTAGACAAAATCTGGGTTAGATACGGTCTAGGGCCATCCGAGAATGGGTGGGGTTGAATTTCTTGGTTTGGTTGTTAGTTTCTCGTAGCAAATACATTAAGGTACCGGTAAGGCTTCATGGAATTAAATTTGCGTGAAAAGAACTCCCAAAATTGACTTCAGTGTGAAAGGGATAGCTTGGGACATTAAGGAAAGGAGGTATATTGTGAAATATGGGGGTTTAATGGATTTCTGATTCTCTAAAGTTCTCATATTCCGCTATAGTAGGTCTCAAACCGCTATAGCGGAGTGGGCATCCGCTATAGTGGAGTGAGTTTTGTAATAATGGATTGTGCAAACCGTTATAGCGGAGTAAGTTCCGCTATAGTAGAGTCTTAATAGCAGGCTAGGGCACTATAGAGGGGTGAAATGATATTTTATTCAGAAATAACCCCAAAACCTCTTATTTTCCGCACTTTTGTTCTTTGACTTAGGAGGTTGATTTAGGGTTGTTTGCACTCAATTTCCCATGGAATTCGTCAGTAAAGGTAAGATTATTATCCCCAACCTTGTACATTTATTCTTAAGTCGTATAATCTAAGTTATTGTTCTTGGGAAAGGGTTTTGGCATGATTTCATGGTGGGAAAATCCCTAAGTTGAGGAGGATGATCATGAATCGGCTTAGGGTTAGCATTTGATTATAATTTGGGTATTAATAGGTCATTGTAGTTTGATTGTTACTTTTTTTTATTGTTTTAGATCAAGAACAAGTCAAGACACTTTGAAAAGGAAAAACTCAATTTCTTAGGAGTTTCCAAGAGGCTTGATTCGAGGCAGGTCATGATTGTATGTTTCCGAGTTATGTAGGTATGCATGTCTACTGCTTTTTTGTATCATTTGTGCAAGGCATGGTAGAGAATATATAGAGAGACATATGAAATGATATCATATTGATAATCTTATGCAATGGACTTATTTCTTGTGGTATTGTTCATTAAGCTTGTGATTGTGCATGGTCATTTGTGATTGTTGATTGGCTCGGGTACCATGCCGGTACACTAACTATTGATGGCTCAGATACCACTCCGGTAAACTA
Source organism: Solanum piurae (assembly GCA_029582685.1). NCBI lineage: Eukaryota > Viridiplantae > Streptophyta > Magnoliopsida > Solanales > Solanaceae > Solanum > Solanum piurae. Next base: position 16,782 of record JAJOOO010028061.1, read on the forward strand.
ACAGTTTGTATTACCAGGTGTGTGATTGCAGTTTAATGAGAGGACCGTGCCTTTGCACTTGTGATCATGTGCACAAGCATCCATGTATTGTTGTTTCATGATGTGAGACTAGAAGTCTGTATGCATTAATTTAATTGTTGTTGTACGTATTGTTCTATGTTCCTACTTTGCGGTAAATTGTTTACATTCATATCTTGGACTGGCTGTGTGATCCTACCAATAGATTGTGGTTTTTGTACTAATATTGCACCAATACTTTCCTTGTTAGTACATGTCATCTTCCATCAGCCTTATCCAAGACCTTAAGTTAAGGGACATTTGACTTTGAATCCAAGGGTGAGTTATTCTTCTAGTCTGTCGTGGATTCCTTTATTATTCTTATCCATCCTTTCCAGACTAAGACACTCCTAGATTAAGCTATTGTTTTTTATCATTGGGGTTGCATTCCCTGTATTTAGACATTAGAGTTTTAGTACCACGACTTTCAATTCTTAGGGGTTTATTTCCGCATAATTGTTTAACTACTGAGTTGAGTTTATAGGGACTCAATTCTTTAGGTGTTTTTATTATTTATTTGATTAACTTTATTTAAGTAAATGGTGCTTTGGGTATTATTTTGGGTTAGTTGTGGGTTCGCCCACCAGGTGGTGTAGTGTGGGTGCCACTCATGACGGCCTGGATCGTAACACTTTCTTGTTTCAAGATCTTCGGTCAAGGTAGACTATGATATACTAATATATATATATATATATATATATATATATATATATATA